>JAXCGZ010019474.1:0-53067 GCA_037179515.1 Halocaridina rubra | reverse complement strand
ATCTGTCTATCACACACAGTTTCATTAGTTATACCTTGTGTGTGTTTTATTGTAATACCATATAGTAATATTGTATCTACCTACATGAATATATTCATTTGAGAGACTATATTAAACCAATCATTTATTTTGTCATTAATTTCATCATTTTCTCATGAATAATTGGAATTTGTTTGTAAAGCTAATCTAAATCTTAGGAAATCCTTAATTATGTATAATATGATAAAATTATATCCTTTAATTTTAGAATGTGATGCTCGTCTGCTTTGCTTACAGAACGGACGAGGACTCTGCATCAGGTGATGACCTATTGTTAGAGACTCGTAAAATTCGTGTAAATTTATGAGCCTCCCATTTCGCCCCTTGGACTAGTGCTGTCGAATTTGTCAAGCAGTGACTCTGTTTCAATATTGTATAAAGTTTTTGGATTTTGAACAATTATTATTTTGTTATTGTGTTGTTTATTTTGATGTGTCCAGCAGTCGTGCCTGGAGCTATAACTCTTTGTTACTAAAGTAAAATTTAACCTTTTCTTTTGGGCTGAAATATTGCTCTCCATTATAATATTAACTTTTTTCCAATATATTTTTATATTTTATCGATGAGTCTTTCATTTAAGCCTGGATTTATGCAGTGTTCAGTTAATATTATTTAGTGTATTTGTGTTATTAACCAGTGGGAGTTCTCCACTAACTATTAAGCAAACGTAACTCATGCTCTTCCCCTTTAGTACCGTACAGTTTGTCTTATATTTAATTATAAGCCAGTAAGTTTTAGCCCAACTTTATTTGAAGTTGGTGGAGTAAATATTTTTGTGTACGGTAACCTGCAAAAAACTGAGAGTAGACTATTCATTGACCAGGTGAAAGCAGGCATTCTGGGAATAGTCACCACATATTCTAGTTTTTTCTGGTCCTTCGAACCGGATGGTGCCTAGCCTAGCTAGCATACTTTACTACATTTACTGAATGGAACTTGGAATAGGCTACCTTTGGTATTGTTTTTGAACTTTGATATTAAAACACTGCGCATAAATCCATGGCATATTTTTTGTGATATCACTGCTGATGTCGAATTCTTTAGTCCAAGGGAAGGTTTAGATTAGCAATTTGAATACATGCATGTGTAATCAAGTGTACCTAGGATATAAATATTATAATCCTAGTGAATTTTGGTATTAGTTTAGTTTGGCCACCTAGCCAAAATTATTGTGATTTGTATAAGGTAAAGATTAATCCAGCAAGATGTCTTTACCATCAATTGATGAAAGTAAAGCGTTTGAACTTTACAAGGTTGTATCCGGCGATCTGACAGATATGCTCAGTTCTATAGAAAATGACCTTAAAGCGTCTCCTCCACCATCCTTACGGTCGTTACAGTTTTCAGAAGCAGAACTTACAAAGTTGTACGAGTCCATTGATGTACATTGGACAGCTAGTCAAGATGCTATTGATAGTACCCAGCTTAGCCAAGTTTCTAGAGAGCACAGAACTCTGAAACGTAATGCCTATAAAGTGCTCATACAAATTAAGACAGCTATAGATGATCATTTGTCCTTTGGTAGTCAAGCACAAGCTACAACTAGTCAAGCTTCTAGTCAGACAGTAGTACCTGCTAGACCTCTTCCACACCCTAAGTTGCCTGAGATTAAGATTCCTGAATTTGATGGTCAGTTGAGTCAGTGGAATTGCTTTTGGGATTCCTTTAGTAGTTTAATTGATAATCGTCAAGACATTGACCCAGTATTGAAATTTAGCATGCTCAGATCTTATTTGAGAGGTAAAGCTTATAGAACCATTGAAGGTCTTCCCATAACTAGTGGTAATTACAGTATAGCATTAAGTTTGTTGAGAAAAAGCTTTGCCGACAATGACCTTTTGTTGCAACAATTACATTTAGATTTGATGGACATGAAACCCCCTGAACATAATTTAACTGAGTTGACTGAATTTCACTTAACAGTTCAACGTTTGTTGATGCAAATAGAGGGTGTAACTCAAGTACCTTGTGATGACTACCTAATAAAAGACATAATTGCTAAGAAACTTAGTCCTAAAACTTTAGAGTACCTTTTTAATAAGTACAGTACTTATACTTTGACTATTACACAATTGAAGGATGGTATTGGACACCTTATCAAGGTCATGGAATGTTCTTGTATTCTCTCTGATCAGTCTAGGAATAAGCAAGGTTCACATTCTGATGCACATTCCAAAACTAAAGTAGTAACTAGTCAGAATTCTAGTACAAATTCTAATCATAGGTTTAGTACAGTACCTAAACAAGTAGTTGTGTCCCAGACTCAAAATAAGTCTAATTCGTCATCTAGCAATTCAAGTACTTGGAACAAACCTTGTCTCTTTTGTAAGAATATTCATAATACTAAGTTTTGTTCTAATTACGCAACTCATGAAGCCAGGAAGAACAGAGTTAGAGAGTTAGAACTATGTTTTGTGTGTATGCAGAAAGGCCATAGAGCCTCACAGTGTGGAGAGACGGCCGAGTGTAGAAATTGTAATGGCAAACATCATACCTTTCTCTGCATGAAACTAACCAACCGTAGTACTGCAGTTAATCAAGTGTCAGTTGCGTCTAATGCCCCAACAGTTATTAATAATGGAACTAACCTTAACAGTAACATTCCCACTAATCAAGTAGTAGTGGATGATAAGTTTAGAATCCTGTCAGGAAGAGATGACAGTGTCGCTAATTCCGTTCAAATAGATGTCCAGACTAATAAGGTTCCACTTCCTTCAGTAGCACTTCCTACAGCAATTGTTAAGATTTCTGGTGCTGGGGTACGTGAAACAGTTAGGATGTTTTTAGATACCGGTGCTCAACGGTCTTTCATTCATTCTGCAGTAGTAAAGCGCCTTAAACTCAATCCAGTGTTTCGCATCTCACTTAAACTGACTTCATTTGGTAATCAAGCCGAAAACATTTTGTGTGACGTCGTTCGTGTTGTAGTACGCATTGGTACACAACGTATTCCGATTTATGCTGTCGTCTATGATAAGGTTAACACTACGTTATATGTACCTGGCATTGCTAGTGTTGCAGAAACACTCACAAAAATGGGGATCAAACTTGCAGATCCTAACGTTGAGTGTGATGTGATTAGTGACATAAGTATGGTAATTGGTGCAGATTACTATTCTAGATTTGTGACCAACCATACTTTCTATTCTGGAATTACACTTTTGTCTAGTCCAGCAGGTTCGATTATCTTTGGACCTATGCCAAAGTGGGCAATTAGTTCTCAGACAGTTAACACAGTTAATGGGCAGCATGTGCTTTGTGCTCGTGTAGGAGTACAAACCCTTGAGTCCGAAGTTCAGAACCTTTGGAATTTAGATGTTATTGGTATTAAGAATGAAACTTTAACACCTGAGGAAGTACAATCAGTGAGTCATTTTGAGTCCACTTGCCAGAAGGCAGACAATCAGTATTTTGTGGAATTACCCTTTAAGGGCACTGAGAGACCAGCAACTAACTATAGAAGAGCTTATGGTCAGCTCATGTCACTAGCTAAATCCTTTGCAACTCGTCCAGAACTTTATGGACAATACTCAGAGATTTTTAATGAGTACATTGAATTGGGATTCATTGAGAAAATTGATAACCCTTCAGTTACAGACGGACTGACTCATTACTTGCCTCATCATCCAGTCTACAAGAATTCTCCTACCACTCCTATTAGAGTAGTGTTTAATGCTTCTAGTAGAGCTGATTCACAATCAAAGAGTCTGAATGATTGTTTACTAACAGGCCCAAGCCTAACCCATAAACTTGTTGATTCACTCATTGAATTTCGTACTAACCCTGTAGCTGCTGTATCAGACATTTCCAAAGCCTTCCTACGTATAGGTATTTTGCCAAACTGCAGAGATTTCTGTAGATTCTTGTGGTTCGAGGATGAAACCCTTCAGAAGGTAGTTACCTATAGATTTAAAGAAGTACTCTTTGGTACAACATCATCTCTCTTTTTGCTTCAGAAAACACTCACATATCACTTGGAGACACATTTACATCCAGTAGCTAAGTCTCTGATCTCTCATTTCTATGTAGATAACTTTGTTTGTACCTATTCAGACTCTGAACAGTTAAAAACAGAGTATCCCATTGTAAATTCTAGTTTAGCAGAAACCTCTATGCCATTACAAGGTTGGGTGAGTAATGATGTAAAATTTAATGATTAAGTAGGTGTTAATCATGATCAATTAGATCTGAATAATGTAAATGTTTTAGGAATTTCTTGGAATGTTGTAAACGATGAAATCAAATTGTACTCCAGTAAGAAAGTGTGCAAGGAGTGTGTGCATCATCAAATCACCAAGAGATTAGTTGTAACTGTAATTGCTAGTGTATTTGATCCTTTAGGATTGTTATCACCAATCTTGATCAAGGGAAAGTTATTCATTTCAAAATTGTGGAGAAGTAAGTGTTCTTGGGATGAACCTTTGCCAGAACCATTAGCACAAGAATTTTCAGTTATTTGCAGAGATTTGAATCAGATGTCAACCATTCAATATCCTAGATTTGTAATTGTCCCTGGTGTATCAGATTTGCACATATTTTGTGATTCATCTAAAGTAGCTTATGGATTAGTTGCATATGCTGTGGACTTAAGAAGCAAATCTAGTGATATCATTATGAGTAAAGTAAGAGTATCACCAAATCCTCCACTCACCATTCCTAAGTTAGAGTTACTCTCACTTACTTTAGCCTCAGCATTGGCTCAGACACTCTTGTCTAATGAGAAATTAGCATTCAAAGGTTGCACTATATGGTGTGACAGTGAAGTTGCCATTAATTGGGTGTATCATATTCAACATCATCATTATGGATTAGGACAAATGTTGTCAGGACTTAGGAAGCAGTTTTGGATCTCTAAAGGTAGAGTTATTGTGAAGAAAATATTAAAACCATGTATTTTGTGTAAAAAGGCAGTTGGCAAGACGATCGCTCAACCAGTTCCCCCTCTTTTACCAGAGGGAAGAGTCAGATTTGTTAGACCCTTCAACTTAGTTGGAGTAGGATAGGTTGCAAATGATGCCTTAAATTTTCTGTTTTTGTTCTACACTTTATTATGTTTGTACATGCGATTTATTTAGCTTCCTACCCTTTTTGGGGGGAGAGTGTGGTGATCTGTCTATCACACACAGTTTCATTAGTTATACCTTGTGTGTGTTTTATTGTAATACCATAAGTAATATTGTATCTACCTACATGAATATATTCATTTGAGAGACTATATTAAACCAATCATTTATTTTGTCATTAATTTCATCATTTTCTCATAATTGGAATTTGTTTGTAAAGCTAATCTAAATCTTAGGAAATCCTTAATTATGTATAATATGATAAAATTATATCCTTTTATTTTAGAATGTGATGCTCGTCTGCTTTGTTTACAGAACGGACGAGGACTCTGCATCAGGTGATGACCTATTGTTAGAGACTCGTAAAATTCGTGTAAATTTATGAGCCTCCCATTTCGCCCCTTGGACTAGTGCTGTCGAATTTGTCAAGCAGTGACTCTGTTTCAATATTGTATAAAGTTTTTAGATTTTGAACAATTATTATTTTGTTATTGTGTTGTTTATTTTGATGTGTCCAGCAGTCGTGCCTGGAGCTATAACTCTTTGTTACTAAAGTAAAATTTAACCTTTTCTTTTGGGCTGAAATATTGCTCTCCATTATAATATTAACTTTTTTCCAATATATTTTTATATTTTATCGATGAGTCTTTCATTTAAGCCTGGATTTATGCAGTGTTCAGTTAATATTATTTAGTGTATTTGTGTTATTAACCAGTGGGAGTTCTCCACTAACTATTAAGCAAACGTAACTCATGCTCTTCCCCTTTAGTACCGTACAGTTTGTCTTATATTTAATTATAAGCCAGTAAGTTTTAGCCCAACTTTATTTGAAGTTGGTGGAGTAAATATTTTTGTGTACGGTAGCCTGCAAAAAACTGAGAGTAGACTATTCATTGACCAGGTGAAAGCAGGCATTCTGGGAATAGTCACCACATATTCTAGTTTTTTCTGGTCCTTCGAACCGGATGGTGCCTAGCCTAGCTAGCATACTTTACTACATTTACTGAATGGAACTTGGAATAGGCTACCTTTGGTATTGTTTTTGAACTTTGATATTAAAACACTGCGCATAAATCCATGGCATATTTTTTGTGATATCACTGCTGATGTCGAATTCTTTAGTCCAAGGAAAGGTTTAGATTAGCTATTTGAATACATGCGTGTGTAATCAAGTGTACCTAGGATATAAATATTATAATCCTAGTGAATTTTGGTATTAGTTTAGTTTGGCCACCTAGCCAAAATTATTGAGATTTGTATAAGGTAAAGATTAATCCAGCAAGATGTCTTTACCATCAATTGATGAAAGTAAAGCGTTTGAACTTTACAAGGTTGTAACCGACGATCTGACAGATATGCTCAGTTCTATAGAAAATGACCTTAAAGCGTCTCCTCCACCATTCTTACGGTCGTTACAGTTTTCAGAAGCAGAACTTACAAAGTTGTACGAGTCCATTGATGTACATTGGACAGCTAGTCAAGATGCTATTGATAGTACCCAGCTTAGCCAAGTTTCTAGAGAGCACAGAACTCTGAAACGTAATGCCTATAAAGTGCTCATACAAATTAAGACAGCTATAGATGATCATTTGTCCTTTGGTAGTCAAGCACAAGCTACAACTAGTCAAGCTTCTAGTCAGACAGTGGTACCTGCTAGACCTCTTCCACACCCTAAGTTGCCTGAGATTAAGATTCCTGAATTTGATGGTCAGTTGAGTCAGTGGAATTGCTTTTGGGATTCCTTTAGTAGTTTAATTGATAATCGTCAAGACATTGACCCAGTATTGAAATTTAGCATGCTCAGATCTTATTTGAGAGGTAAAGCTTATAGAACCATTGAAGGTCTTCCCATAACTAGTGGTAATTACAGTATAGCATTAAGTTTGTTGAGAAAAAGCTTTGCCGACAATGACCTTTTGTTGCAACAATTACATTTAGATTTGATGGACATGAAACCCCCTGAACATAATTTAACTGAGTTGACTGAATTTCACTTAACATTTCAACGTTTGTTGATGCAAATAGAGGGTGTAACTCAAGTACCTTGTGATGACTACCTAATAAAAGACATAATTGCTAAGAAACTTAGTCCTAAAACTTTAGAGTACCTTTTTAATAAGTACAGTACTTATACTTTGACTATTACACAATTGAAGGATGGTATTGGACACCTTATCAAGGTCATGGAATGTTCTTGTATTCTCTCTGATCAGTCTAGGAATAAGCAAGGTTCACATTCTGATGCACATTCCAAAACTAAAGTAGTAACTAGTCAGAATTCTAGTACAAATTCTAATCATAGGTTTAGTACAGTACCTAAACAAGTAGTTGTGTCCCAGACTCAAAATAGTCTAATTCGTCATCTAGCAATTCAAGTACTTGGAACAAACCTTGTCTCTTTTGTAAGAATATTCATAATACTAAGTTTTGTTCTAATTACGCAACTCATGAAGCCAGGAAGAACAGAGTTAGAGAGTTAGAACTATGTTTTGTGTGTATGCAGAAAGGCCATAGAGCCTCACAGTGTAGAGAGACGGCCGAGTGTAGAAATTGTAATGGCAAACATCATACCTTTCTCTGCATGAAACTAACCAACCGTAGTACTGCAGTTAATCAAGTGTCAGTTGCGTCTAATGCCCCAACAGTTATTAATAATGGAACTAACCTTAACAGTAACATTCCCACTAATCAAGTAGTAGTGGATGATAAGTTTAGAATCCTGTCAGGAAGAGATGACAGTGTCGCTAATTCCGTTCAAATAGATGTCCAGACTAATAAGGTTCCACTTCCTTCAGTAGCACTTCCTACAGCAATTGTTAAGATTTCTGGTGCTGGGGTACGTGAAACAGTTAGGATGTTTTTAGATACCGGTGCTCAACGGTCTTTCATTCATTCTGCAGTAGTAAAGCGCCTTAAACTCAATCCAGTGTTTCGCATCTCACTTAAACTGACTTCATTTGGTAATCAAGCCGAAAACATTTTGTGTGACGTCGTTCGTGTTGTAGTACGCATTGGTACACAACGTATTCCGATTTATGCTGTCGTCTATGATAAGGTTAACACTACGTTATATGTACCTGGCATTGCTAGTGTTGCAGAAACACTCACAAAAATGGGGATCAAACTTGCAGATCCTAACGTTGAGTGTGATGTGATTAGTGACATAAGTATGGTAATTGGTGCAGATTACTATTCTAGATTTGTGACCAACCATACTTTCTATTCTGGAATTACACTTTTGTCTAGTCCAGCAGGTTCGATTATCTTTGGACCTATGCCAAAGTGGGCAATTAGTTCTCAGACAGTTAACACAGTTAATGGGCAGCATGTGCTTTGTGCTCGTGTAGGAGTACAAACCCTTGAGTCCGAAGTTCAGAACCTTTGGAATTAAGATGTTACTGGTATTAAGAATGAAACTTTAACACCTGAGGAAGTACAATCAGTGAGTCATTTTGAGTCCACTTGCCAGAAGGCAGACAATCAGTATTTTGTGGAATTACCCTTTAAGGGCACTGAGAGACCAGCAACTAACTATAGAAGAGCTTATGGTCAGCTCATGTCACTAGCTAAATCCTTTGCAACTCGTCCAGATATTTATGGACAATACTCAGAGATTTTTAATGAGTACATTGAATTGGGATTCATTGAGAAAATTGATAACCCTTCAGTTACAGACGGACTGACTCATTACTTGCCTCATCATCCAGTCTACAAGAATTCTCCTACCACTCCTATTAGAGTAGTGTTTAATGCTTCTAGTAGAGCTGATTCACAATCAAAGAGTCTGAATGATTGTTTACTAACAGGCCCAAGCCTAACCCATAAACTTGTTGATTCACTCATTGAATTTCGTACTAACCCTGTAGCTGCTGTATCAGACATTTCCAAAGCCTTCCTACGTATAGGTATTTTGCCAAACTGCAGAGATTTCTGTAGATTCTTGTGGTTCGAGGATGAAACCCTTCAGAAGGTAGTTACCTATAGATTTAAAGAAGTACTCTTTGGTACAACATCATCTCTCTTTTTGCTTCAGAAAACACTCACATATCACTTGGAGACACATTCACATCCAGTAGCTAAGTCTCTGATCTCTCATTTCTATGTAGATAACTTTGTTTGTACCTATTCAGACTCTGAACAGTTAAAAACAGAGTATCCCATTGTAAATTCTAGTTTAGCAGAAACCTCTATGCCATTACAAGGTTGGGTGAGTAATGATGTAAAATTTAATGATGAAGTAGGTGTTAATCATGATCAATTAGATCTGAATAATGTAAATGTTTTAGGAATTTCTTGGAATGTTGTAAACGATGAAATCAAATTGTACTCCAGTAAGAAAGTGTGCAAGGAGGAGTGTGTGCATCATCAAATCACAAAGAGATTAGTTGTAACTGTAATTGCTAGTGTATTTGATCCTTTAGGATTGTTATCACCAATCTTGATCAAGGGAAAGTTATTCATTTCAAAATTGTGGAGAAGTAAGTGTTCTTGGGATGAACCTTTGCCAGAACCTTTAGTACAAGAATTTTCAGTTATTTGCAGAGATTTGAATCAGATGTCAACCATTCAATATCCTAGATTTGTAATTGTCCCTGGTGTATCAGATTTGCACATATTTTGTGATTCATCTAAAGTAGCTTATGGATTAGTTGCATATGCTGTGGACTTAAGAAGCAAATCTAGTGATATCATTATGAGTAAAGTAAGAGTATCACCAAATCCTCCACTCACCATTCCTAAGTTAGAGTTACTCTCACTTACTTTAGCCTCAGCATTGGCTCAGACACTCTTGTCTAATGAGAAATTAGCATTCAAAGGTTGCACTATATGGTGTGACAGTGAAGTTGCCATTAATTGGGTGTATCATATTCAACATCATCATTATGGATTAGGACAAATGTTGTCAGGACTTAGGAAGCAGTTTTGGATCTCTAAAGGTAGAGTTATTGTGAAGAAAATATTAAAACCATGTATTTTGTGTAAAAAGGCAGTTGGCAAGATGATCGCTCAACCAGTTCCCCCTCTTTTACCAGAGGGAAGAGTCAGATTTGTTAGACCCTTCAACTTAGTTGGAGTAGGATAGGTTGTAAATGATGCCTTTAAATTTTCTGTTTTTGTTCTACACTTTATTATGTTTGTACATGCGATTTATTTAGCTTCCTACCCTTTTTGGGGGGAGAGTGTGGTGATCTGTCTATCACACACAGTTTCATTAGTTATACCTTGTGTGTGTTTTATTGTAATACCATAAGTAATATTGTATCTACCTACATGAATATATTCATTTGAGAGACTATATTAAACCAATCATTTATTTTGTCATTAATTTCATCATTTTCTCATGAATAATTGGAATTTGTTTGTAAAGCTAATCTAAATCTTAGGAAATCCTTAATTATGTATATGATAAAATTATATCCTTTTATTTTAGAATGTGATGCTCGTCTGCTTTGTTTACAGAACGGACGAGGACTCTGCATCAGGTGATGACCTATTGTTAGAGACTCGTAAAATTCGTGTAAATTTATGAGCCTCCCATTTCGCCCCTTGGACTAGTGCTGTCGAATTTGTCAAGCAGTGACTCTGTTTCAATATTGTATAAAGTTTTTGGATTTTGAACAATTATTATTTTGTTATTGTGTTGTTTATTTTGATGTGTCCAGCAGTCGTGCCTGGAGCTATAACTCTTTGTTACTAAAGTAAAATTTAACCTTTTCTTTTGGGCTGAAATATTGCTCTCCATTATAATATTAACTTTTTTCCAATATATTTTTATATTTTATCGATGAGTCTTTCATTTAAGCCTGGATTTATGCAGTGTTCAGTTAATATTATTTAGTGTATTTGTGTTATTAACCAGTGGGAGTTCTCCACTAACTATTAAGCAAACGTAACTCATGCTCTTCCCCTTTAGTACCGTACAGTTTGTCTTATATTTAATTATAAGCCAGTAAGTTTTAGCCCAACTTTATTTGAAGTTGGTGGAGTAAATATTTTTGTGTACGGTAGCCTGCAAAAAACTGAGAGTAGACTATTCATTGACCAGGTGAAAGCAGGCATTCTGGGAATAGTCACCACAGAGATCAATACTGGGCCCATTGTTATTTTTAGTTTATATAAATGATAATTCCAATGCTAGTAATAAATTCAAATATATTCTTTATGCAGATGACACCAACCTTCTCTTGCATGATAATAACCTTGACCACCTGCATTCTGTTTTAAATAGTGAACTAGAAAAAATTAACAACTGGGTCTCTGTTAATAAATTAAAGCTAAATGTTTTCAAAACTGACTGTATCTTATTTCAAAATAGATCTGTAGTACACAATATTGGTCAAGTTAATATGAATGGGTATGAAGTTAAAAGAGTTGCTTGTAAGAAGTTTTTGGGAGTAATTATTGATGGAAATTTAAGTTGGAAATATCATATTCAATCTGTCTGCTCAAAACTGTCCAAGACGTGTGGAATTTTGTATAAGATTCACCATAACCTGACAAATGAGGCCTTAAAAAGCATATACTATTCCCTGTGTTATCCTCATATTATATACTGTTTGTCCATCTGGGGTTGTACTTGGCCGTCAATTGTAAGGGATGTATTTGTAACTCAGAAAAGACTGATCAGAACTATTACATATAGTGGAAAATATGACTCAACTTCCTCTTTATTCAAGGAGCTAAACTTGCTTAAATTTAATTACTTGATACAATACTTCTGTCTTATTATTATACATAGTGATGTTAATGATAACAGAAAATTATTTACATTTATTCAACACAACCATGGAACCAGAGGTAACAATATAAATTTGATATGTCCACAGCTGAGAACAACCTTGTACAAATTTTCTATTTACTGTTTTGGCTCAAAATGTTGGAATGCATTACCAGCAGATTTAAAAACAATAACTGGCACAACTTTATTTAAAAAGAAATTCAAACAGCATTTATTTACTAGGCAAAATCAAGCAGCTGTTGATTAATAATTAATACAGTATTGGTGTATCATTAAGTCCAGGTTAAGGTCAGGCTACTGTTTTGTTTTATTACAAGATAAGTATGAGATTGCTATATTGGAGCTTTTGTTAACTATTGCCGTCATACTTTAAATTATGCGAATTGTATATTAAAATGCCTGCCAAGGAGCTCTTGCTCAGCAGGCTAGTGCCTCTGAATATAATGTATATATATATATATATATATTCATGTCTGTATTCTAAATATTTGGCAATAAAATCTATGACTATGACTATAACGGTGACTACTTGTTTCTGTTACTGTAGTCTGGTGATTTAATTTTCCAAAGGGAAGGAAGGTCTCTGTAGAGCCGTATGCATTCCACCAAAATTGCTCTCTCCTCGTCCCTCTTTGAGCTCGATATGTTTACAGTTGAACTATTTGAGTGAAAGTGACATTCATTGCCAATCTCACCCTCACACTACACAATGGTTAAACGAGTCAATTACATTGACAATGTCGTTTCAGTATCATTGACGACCCTTCAAGCATTACCTCAGACAATCAATTTTAATGACAATAATGGAGTTATTGTCAATAAAATGGACTAGTGTGTGGCCACCCTTAAGCGGTAGGAGAGGGAGGAGAAGAGGAGGAGGAAGGGGTGAGCAACCCCTGGTTGTTGTTGGAATTAATACTGGGTGAAGGTAGACTGAAGCACAAGAGCAGCATGCTGGGAAACTGCCTCAGAGGTGGTCACTAGTTACTAAACCGAACCATTTTTTTCGCTTTTTCTCGCATGTAGCTCGCGCATTTCGTATTTTTTTACTATTATGTTCATGACGTGCTATTCCAATTTCGCGTAGTATAATCACGCGTAAAAGGCGAGATGACTGTATATGTATATTCGGGTAAACAACAGCCCTTCTCTAGTGCTGCTTATGTTTAATAATTAATCTTAACTTTACTCGCATGACTTTTGCCAAAGTAATAGTTTTTCAGGAGTGGCTGACGTGAGGTTCAGACATATATAATCAAAGACTTACTGGTAAAGATTTGATTTAAGCACCCCTTCCATAGACTACCAGAGAAATCAAGTGTTAGAAAAATCAGATTACTTCAAAACATATCGAAACTTATCAGAAAAAACTGCTTCGTGAAAAAATAGAAAAGGTTTAAAAAACAAATTTTGAGAAAAGAAAAAAAAATGATCACTATACCTTTGCCTCTCCGCAGCAATTTTTTCTTCCAGTGTCAGGACCTACAAAATCTGTACCCCATTCCTTCGTCACCCATTCTTCTTCCATGTTGGAATCTTCATCATAGTCTTCTTTCAATATTACTTCTACATATTCTTCTTTCACTAGTACTTCTTCATATTCTTGTTTCACTTTCAGCATCGGGTCGTCATTCTCCCCATGCCCATCATCTCTTGGCGACAGGGAACAGTCCTCCATCTCCTCTGTCACTTTCACCACTTTTAAATAAACTGACACTTTAATTTTCAAGGTTGAATCTCAATGCAAAGGTAATGCCAAGATGACTTAAGTCTATTTTATATTTTCCCCGTAATTCTAAATGACTATTTCTACCTTTACGCTTCTGCTTCAGGGTTGCCAGATAGCTCTGAGTACAATCTGCAACAAGTGACGCTAAAACTAGCTAGAAATCGGCTAAACTCCCATGTAAATGGCTAATAAAACGGCTATTTCTTTTTCGTGCACCTCTATATATATATATATATATATATATATATATATATATATATATATATATATATATATATATATATATATATATATATATATATATATATATATATATATATGTGGAGGATTTCCTGTGTGTTATTTACCCTTCGATCTTATAACCCCCCAAATTCGGAAATCCTGACACGGCTTCAGTAGAGGCCTACCACGATCTCAATTTTAAATCCTCTACCAATAAAATATAATTAATATTACATGCATAAACATACATGCAAATATTTTATATGGGGGTTTATGAACTGCTGATATGTGAATATTTAAATAAACTCTCCTCACCTTAAAGTAAAACTTCCTCATACAGAATAATACATTTTCTAACAGACATTCTACCTACGAGTGTTCAATTAAATGAGCTCATTCTGTCCCCCACACGTAGTTATAAATATTGTTAGAAATAAGGTAAATCTGCATTGCATATGTACTCATCTATCCGGATAACCCTGATGTCGTCAGCAATCACGGGATTCCCAATCAAACTCATTGAATATCTTCTGATCCACGTATCTCTATAACGTTTTTTTAATTGAGTGTCTCGTAACGTGTCACGAAGACAACTAAATACTCTTCAACAAACTTATAAGTACTGTCAATGAACACACTAAACATGAGTGTCTCGTATCATCTCACGAGTACCACTAATAATAAACTTATAAGTACTGTTAACAAACACAGTAAGAATGAGTGCCTCGTAGCATCTCACGACGGCAACTAATTACTCTTTAAGTACTGTCAACCAGCACAGTATAAATGAGTGCCTCGTAGCATCTCACGACGGCAACTAACTTTATAAGAAAGTCCCACAAAACTCCTCTAGTTTGTCGGGGTCCTTGGTACTAGGACTAAGTTGAGTTATGACTTGCTTACAACAGTTCTTTGTTCAACGAGGCGATGCAATAAGCGTTATCAAGGAGGTGAAGGGTTAATGGCTAAAATCCATTAGTGACCTACATTCCTTTCTACACGTCTTCTACGGCCATCCTCCCTAATAAACTACACATTATACATACGAATATACGTGTATACATGATAGAAATTAATAAGTATACATGCTAAGTCTAAAAGTATACATTCATGCACTTACGTTACAATAAACGAAACTATATGCAAAATAACACTTACATAATGTACGTAGAAATAAACTGCCTTGAAATATATTCAAGACAATATATATATATATATATATATATATATATATATATATATATATATATATATATATATATATATATATATATATATATATATATATATATATATATATATATATATATATATATATATATATATATATATATATATATATATATATATATATATATATATATATATATATATATATATATATATATATATATATATATATATATATATATATATATATTATTTTTTTATTTTTTTCTAAGGGATTGGTTTGGAAAGAAAAGATCGTAATCAGTATAATATATACTCTTTGCTTTCACTTCATCGTCTTTTTCCTCTGCAGACGACGTTAAAGGTTCATGTACTGCAGTTCTTCTTGAATGTGAATACTTGTGATTTGAGGCTACATGATCCTGGACATCACTGGTACCGTACAGGGAGGGGCGGCGTGGCGACAGAATCCTGACACGAAGACCTGTCAGATGAAAAGTTTGCTATGACTCCCCCCCCACATAAACAAACTTTATTTCCATTTCATTATACAATGGGTATTCGTCAGTCGGGGCAAGCCCCAACCCCCCACTGTGGTGTCCAACCACAGCAGTTCCTGCCAGTAAACAGCTTAAACTCTCGGTCTTGGACGGGAACCGATCTTTCGACCTCGTGAATGCGAAGCCAGCGCGTTACCACTGTACTAGCCAGCAGGCTGATATCACTATCACCACAGCTTCCCATTCTGAGCTATTATTTATCCCATCATTTAGCAATTTATTAAAAAAAATGAATATTCCATTCACAAAATGTTTTCTTTATTAAAAAAAAAAAATCGGGTAAAAAATGGCTAATTTTGGAAGGGTTTCGGATGCTGTTTTCGGCTATCGGCTAAAAGCAATATTTTCTGGCTAGATTCGGCCAAATTCGACTAGTCGGAAAACGGATAATCTGGCAATACTGTTTGTTTTTTCTTCTTCTTCTTCTTCGTGCATGCAGAACAGGGGGTTCAATGTAACTAAAGGCAAGCTAACAGAGGAACCAATTAATTTCAAAGTTTTAGACTGAGATAGATATCCACTTTCCTTTTAGTAAATATTTATATAATTATCCATAGATATAGGTGTCACAATAAATAATATAAACTTAATAAAAGTTTATTTTAAACTCAGAATTAAAGTTTTTTTTTTTTCCTGAGGGTAGCCAGGCCTTGATGTGCCAACAGGTGGGATTGTCTGGATCTGAAATACATCTGTAAGGATAAGAGAGAACAGAGGCATTCTGCTTAGAATCAATAGTCTCCTTCAATTATAGAAGTGCCTTGTCGAGAAGAAGGGGAAAGTCAAGATGGGATTGGGGTGAAGAAGGGAGACGTGATGACGCCGTGTGTATGCTTTTAATCCCTCGAGGACCACCAGGAGGGAAGAGTAAGAGAAACTAGACAAAAATAAATTTATGAATATATAAAAATGAAAAATAAATGGGCAAACAAAATGCGAGAGAGAGAAATTAACAATAAGAATGGGCCTTGCTGATGACTGGCAAGGACAAGGCTTCCTTTTAGAACCACACCAGCGTGTTTTGGGATCATGCTGGAGAGGCTGAGGAACAAGTTCTCAACCTCATGAGCTCATGTCTTGACAAAGAGCATGAGTTGTTGTCTGGTTATCTAGGAGGAGGGTACTGACTGATGATGTTCAGTAGTCTAACAACATGAAGGACGTTGTGATCCATGCTAGGTGTTACTAGGGCACTAGTCTTCTATCTTGCATATATATCAAGACAGTTTATTTCTATGTCCAAAGTGTAAGTGTTGTTTTGCATAATAGTTTCGTTTATTGTAACGTAAGTGCATGTATGTATACATATAGACTTAGTATGTGTATTTATTCATTTCTATCATGTATACATGTATATGGGTATGTATAATGTGTAATTTAATATGGAGTCTGGCTGTAGAAGACTTACAGAAAGGAATGTAGGTTGCTAATGGATTTTAGTCATTAACCTTTCACCTTCTTGATAACGTTTATTACATCGCCTGTTTGAACAAAGAACCGTTGTAAGCAAGTTAGTCCTAGAACCAAGGATTCCTACAAACAAGGGGAGTTTTGTGAAATTTCCTTACAAAAAGTTAGATGATCTCGAGAAATGCTACGAGACACTCATGTTTGTGACGTGATTTTAATGCGTTAAAGCAGTCGTAATTAATATTTATGATATACATTTGCTACCGTGATCATTGAATGTACATTTACATTTAATAATACGTAATCAGTTGTCCTCGTGAGATGTTACGAGACACCCACGTTTACCGTGATTATTGATGGTGCATATACGTTTAATAATGAGTAATTAGTTGCTCTCGTGAGGTTTTATGAGACATTCAAGTAGAAGAACGTGGTAGAGATGCGTGGATCAGAAGATATTCGAGTTTGAGTCGGAATCCCATGATTGCTGACGACATTTGGGTTTTTCAGAGAGATGATTACGTATTTAACTTATTTCTAGCCATGTTAATAGCTACGTGTGAGGGATAGAATGAGCTCATTTAATTGAAAACTCGTAGGTAGAATTTATGTTGGAAAATGTATTACTCTGTATGAGGATGTTTTAATTTAAGGTGAGGAGAGTTTCTTTAAGAATTCACATATCAACAGTTCACAAAATCCCTTATAAAATATTTGCATGTACGTTTAAGCATGTAATATTAATTATATATTATTGTTAGAGAATTTAAATTTGAGATCGCTTGTAGGCCTCTACCGAAGCCGTGTCAGGATTTCCGAATTTAGAGGGTTATAAGATTGAAGGGTAATAACACATAGGAAATCCCCATACCATATGCTTGATTCGGTTTTACGTCTCGAACTCCCTTTTCTACTAAGGGCTAGGACGGTTGCCTTGTTGTGAAGGACTTGTTTTGGCAAATGTAATCGTTACCCTGAGTGTATGCCCTTACTAACCTCAGTCCGTGACGGGGCGCAAACCCTCTACCTGCCGACACAGAGTCGCGGACGCTACCATTTAGCCACGGAGACTACTGGAAATAGCCACACCATATTTACTCTTATTCAGCTATCCAGTGTTTTAGAATTACCTTATGTGTAAGTAAAGTCTACTTGTATTAAAAATACAATCAATAAATATAAATATAAAGTTCTTAAATTTGAAATAATCTTTCCATTGCTATAGAAGTACCTTAAGTCCTCGGCATTTTGGCAGTTAATAAATAAGGCTTATATGTGTCAGTCCGTTGTGAAAATTTACAATGCAATCTCAGAAGTATCAAGAACGAGAAAATAACACCATTTTTTTTTTCAAATTAGGGAAATGCATATAAAGCTGAACTCCTGAGAGACATATTTCTAAATTTCCATATATCCTCTTGTTCATTTCTTGCTTTAAGAATTATTTTTTTTCGGCTTTGATAAACAAAGTTCCACTTAATCTTCTTATTTATTTAAGATTATCGTCGGTCTAACTTTGGTGATTTATTTTATTATTTTTTCTTTCTTTTTCTTCAAGTATTATAATTCATATTTTCTCAAAATTAAACACAAATTCATCTTTTCCTTAAATTAACTTCCAGTTTGTCTTTTCCTCAAGTTTTGTATTTCGATTTTCTTCACCTTATTGTTTACAAACAGTTACGGGGAAAAAAATGCATATAAAGCTGAACTCCTGAGAGACATATTTCTAAATTTCCATATATCCTCTTGTTCATTTCTTGCTTTAAGAATTATTTTTTTTCGGCTTTGATAAACAAAGTTCCACTTAATCTTCTTATTTATTTAAGATTATCGTCGGTCTAACTTTGGTGATTTATTTTATTATTTTGTCTTTCTTTTTCTTCAAGTATTATAATTCATATTTTCTCAAAATTAAACACAAATTCATCTTTTCCTTAAATTAACTTCCAGTTTGTCTTTTCCTCAAGTTTTGTATTTCGATTTTCTTCACCTTATTGTTTACAAATAGTTATGGGGAAAAAAATGCATATAAAGCTGAACTCCTGAGAGACATATTTCTAAATTTCCATATATCCTCTTGTTCATTTCTTGCTTTAAGAATTATTTTTTTCGGCTTTGATAAACAAAGTTCCACTTAATCTTCTTATTTATTTAAGATTATCGTCGGTCTAACTTTGGTGATTTATTTTATTATTTTTTCTTTCTTTTTCTTCAAGTATTATAATTCATATTTTCTCAAAATTAAACACAAATTCATCTTTTCCTTAAATTAACTTCGAGTTTGTCTTTTCCTCAAGTTTTGTATTTCGATTTTCTTCACCTTATTGTTTACAAACAGTTACGGGGAAAAAAATGCATATAAAGCTGAACTCCTGAGAGACATATTTCTAAATTTCCATATATCCTCTTGTTCACATCTTGCTTTAAGAATTATTTTTTTCGGCTTTGATAAACAAAGTTCCACTTAATCTTCTTATTTATTTAAGATTATCGTCGGTCTAACTTTGGTGATTTATTTTATTATTTTGTCTTTCTTTTTCTTCAAGTATTATAATTCATATTTTCTCAAAATTAAACACAAATTCATCTTTTCCTTAAATTAACTTCCAGTTTGTCTTTTCCTCAAGTTTTGTATTTCGATTTTCTTCACCTTATTGTTTACAAACAGTTACGGGGAAAAAAATGCATATAAAGCTGAACTCCTGAGAGACATATTTCTAAATTTCCATATATCCTCTTGTTCATTTCTTGCTTTAAGAATTATTTTTTTCGGCTTTGATAAACAAAGTTCCACTTAATCTTCTTATTTATTTAAGATTATCGTCGGTCTAACTTTGGTGATTTATTTTATTATTTTTTCTTTCTTTTTCTTCAAGTATTATAATTTATATTTTCTCAAAATTAAACACAAATTCATCTTTTCCTTAAATTAACTTCGAGTTTGTCTTTTCCTCAAGTTTTGTATTTCGATTTTTTTCACCTTATTGTTTACAAACAGTTACGGGGAAAAAAATGCATATAAAGCTGAACTCCTGAGAGACATATTTCTAAATTTCCATATATCCTCTTGTTCATTTCTTGCTTTAAGAATTATTTTTTTCGGCTTTGATAAACAAAGTTCCACTTAATCTTCTTATTTATTTAAGATTATCGTCGGTCTAACTTTGGTGATTTATTTTATTATTTTTTCTTTCTTTTTCTTCAAGTATTATAATTCATATTTTCTCAAAATTAAACACAAATTCATCTTTTCCTTAAATTAACTTCGAGTTTGTCTTTTCCTCAAGTTTTGTATTTCGATTTTTTTCACCTTATTGTTTACAAACAGTTACGGGGAAAAAAATGCATATAAAGCTGAACTCCTGAGAGACATATTTCTAAATTTCCATATATCCTCTTGTTCATTTCTTGCTTTAAGAATTATTTTTTTCGGCTTTGATAAACAAAGTTCCACTTAATCTTCTTATTTATTTAAGATTATCGTCGGTCTAACTTTGGTGATTTATTTTATTATTTTGTCTTTCTTTTTCTTCAAGTATTATAATTCATATTTTCTCAAAATTAAACACAAATTCATCTTTTCCTTAAATTAACTTCGAGTTTGTCTTTTCCTCAAGTTTTGTATTTCGATTTTCTTCACCTTATTGTTTACAAACAGTTACGGGGAAAAAAATGCATATAAAGCTGAACTCCTGAGAGACATATTTCTAAATTTCCATATATCCTCTTGTTCATTTCTTGCTTTAAGAATTATTTTTTTCGGCTTTGATAAACAAAGTTCCACTTAATCTTCTTATTTATTTAAGATTATCGTCGGTCTAACTTTGGTGATTTATTTTATTATTTTTTCTTTCTTTTTCTTCAAGTATTATAATTCATATTTTCTCAAAATTAAACACAAATTCATCTTTTCCTTAAATTAACTTCCAGTTTGTCTTTTCCTCAAGTTTTGTATTTCGATTTTCTTCACCTTATTGTTTACAAACAGTTACGGGGAAAAAAATGCATATAAAGCTGAACTCCTGAGAGACATATTTCTAAATTTCCATATATCCTCTTGTTCATTTCTTGCTTTAAGAATTATTTTTTTTCGGCTTTGATAAACAAAGTTCCACTTAATCTTCTTATTTATTTAAGATTATCGTCGGTCTAACTTTGGTGATTTATTTTATTATTTTGTCTTTCTTTTTCTTCAAGTATTATAATTCATATTTTCTCAAAATTAAACACAAATTCATCTTTTCCTTAAATTAACTTCCAGTTTGTCTTTTCCTCAAGTTTTGTATTTCGATTTTCTTCACCTTATTGTTTACAAATAGTTATGGGGAAAAAAATGCATATAAAGCTGAACTCCTGAGAGACATATTTCTAAATTTCCATATATCCTCTTGTTCATTTCTTGCTTTAAGAATTATTTTTTTCGGCTTTGATAAACAAAGTTCCACTTAATCTTCTTATTTATTTAAGATTATCGTCGGTCTAACTTTGGTGATTTATTTTATTATTTTTTCTTTCTTTTTCTTCAAGTATTATAATTCATATTTTCTCAAAACTAAACACAAATTCATCTTTTCCTTAAATTAACTTCGAGTTTGTCTTTTCCTCAAGTTTTGTATTTCGATTTTCTTCACCTTATTGTTTACAAACAGTTACGGGGAAAAAAATGCATATAAAGCTGAACTCCTGAGAGACATATTTCTAAATTTCCATATATCCTCTTGTTCACATCTTGCTTTAAGAATTATTTTTTTCGGCTTTGATAAACAAAGTTCCACTTAATCTTCTTATTTATTTAAGATTATCGTCGGTCTAACTTTGGTGATTTATTTTATTATTTTGTCTTTCTTTTTCTTCAAGTATTATAATTCATATTTTCTCAAAATTAAACACAAATTCATCTTTTCCTTAAATTAACTTCGAGTTTGTCTTTTCCTCAAGTTTTGTATTTCGATTTTCTTCACCTTATTGTTTACAAACAGTTACGGGGAAAAAAATGCATATAAAGCTGAACTCCTGAGAGACATATTTCTAAATTTCCATATATCCTCTTGTTCATTTCTTGCTTTAAGAATTATTTTTTTCGGCTTTGATAAACAAAGTTCCACTTAATCTTCTTATTTATTTAAGATTATCGTCGGTCTAACTTTGGTGATTTATTTTATTATTTTGTCTTTCTTTTTCTTCAAGTATTATAATTCATATTTTCTCAAAATTAAACACAAATTCATCTTTTCCTTAAATTAACTTCCAGTTTGTCTTTTCCTCAAGTTTTGTATTTCGATTTTCTTCACCTTATTGTTTACAAACAGTTACGGGGAAAAAAATGCATATAAAGCTGAACTCCTGAGAGACATATTTCTAAATTTCCATATATCCTCTTGTTCATTTCTTGCTTTAAGAATTATTTTTTTTCGGCTTTGATAAACAAAGTTCCACTTAATCTTCTTATTTATTTAAGATTATCGTCGGTCTAACTTTGGTGATTTATTTTATTATTTTGTCTTTCTTTTTCTTCAAGTATTATAATTCATATTTTCTCAAAATTAAACACAAATTCATCTTTTCCTTAAATTAACTTCGAGTTTGTCTTTTCCTCAAGTTTTGTATTTCGATTTTCTTCACCTTATTGTTTACAAACAGTTACGGGGAAAAAAATGCATATAAAGCTGAACTCCTGAGAGACATATTTCTAAATTTCCATATATCCTCTTGTTCATTTCTTGCTTTAAGAATTATTTTTTTCGGCTTTGATAAACAAAGTTCCACTTAATCTTCTTATTTATTTAAGATTATCGTCGGTCTAACTTTGGTGATTTATTTTATTATTTTGTCTTTCTTTTTCTTCAAGTATTATAATTCATATTTTCTCAAAATTAAACACAAATTCATCTTTTCCTTAAATTAACTTCGAGTTTGTCTTTTCCTCAAGTTTTGTATTTCGATTTTCTTCACCTTATTGTTTACAAACAGTTACGGGGAAAAAAATGCATATAAAGCTGAACTCCTGAGAGACATATTTCTAAATTTCCATATATCCTCTTGTTCATTTCTTGCTTTAAGAATTATTTTTTTCGGCTTTGATAAACAAAGTTCCACTTAATCTTCTTATTTATTTAAGATTATCGTCGGTCTAACTTTGGTGATTTATTTTATTATTTTGTCTTTCTTTTTCTTCAAGTATTATAATTCATATTTTCTCAAAATTAAACACAAATTCATCTTTTCCTTAAATTAACTTCGAGTTTGTCTTTTCCTCAAGTTTTGTATTTCGATTTTCTTCACCTTATTGTTTACAAACAGTTACGGGGGACATATGTTCGCTTAGTATACTCGCAGATGTCCTTCTGGAAGAGGCCTTATGCCTGTGTCTCCAGCTCAACAGCATCGTCACTACTAATGACGGCGGGTGCGTGTAGTGGTTATGTTTGCCCTGTACTTGAATTTCTGCTCTTGACCCCTCCACACTTTATCTGGTAATTTTTTAGAAGAGGGGATTACAAAGAAAATTGTCGAAAAAATTTTGTTTTTGGTGCGTCCTAACTCTTCGCCTCTCTAGAGAATGTAGATTAAGTTTTTTTAATCTGTCCTCATATGGTAGATTTCTGATATTGTGTATCATCTTGGTCATTCTTCGTTGCACTCTCTCCAAGGATTCAATTTCCATTCTATAATAGGGTGACCAGAATTGCACAGCATAATCTAACTGG
Organism: Halocaridina rubra; assembly: GCA_037179515.1. Classification (NCBI taxonomy): domain Eukaryota; kingdom Metazoa; phylum Arthropoda; class Malacostraca; order Decapoda; family Atyidae; genus Halocaridina; species Halocaridina rubra. The sequence continues at coordinate 29,425 of JAXCGZ010019474.1, read as the reverse complement.
GGCCTAACTAATGCAAGATAGAGCTGCAAAATAACTTTTTCCGTCCTATTGCTGACGCTTCTTGAGATAAATCCTAAAATTCTGTTTGCTTTATTTCTGACTGCTGTGCATTGCTCTCTTGGCTTAAGACTACTACTCACAAGAACTCCCAAATCCCTTTCACACTGAGAACTCATGATTTCATGGTTATTTAGCTTATAACTAGTACTGTCTTTTATAGTACCCATTTTAACTACTTTACATTTTTCAACATTAAATTCCATTTGCTATTTGTCCGACCATTCAGATAATCTATTTAGATCTTCCTGTAAAGCATGAATGTCTTCTTTTCCATTTATAGTTCTACCTATTTTAGTGTCGTATGCGAATTTACTTAGGTTACTACTGATATCCGAATCCAGATCATTTAGATATACGATGAATAATAGGGGACCCAGTACTGAGCCTTGTGGTACCCCGCTAGTAACCGAGCCCCACTCTGATTTCTCTCCATTTATGCAAACCCTCTGTTTTCTGTCTTTTAACCATTGTTTGATCCATCTGAGAACAGCTCCTCCTATACCATGAGCTTCCAGCTTTTTAACTAATCTTTTGTGAGGAACTCTATCAAAAGCTTTGCTAAAATCTAGATATATTGTATCATATTCTTTGCCACAATCTACTGCCTCGTAAACTTCTGAATAAAAAGACAGTAAATTTGTAAGACACGAAAAACCCTTAAGAAACCCGTGTTGTGAAAGTTTTATCAGTCTGTGTAATTCTAGATGTGCCCTTATTTTATTTGCAATTATGGATTCTAGAATCTTACCCACTGTTGACGTTAAACTTACCGGCCTATAATTATTCTTTTTAACTCGTTCTCCTTTTTTAAATATTGGTACCACATCTGCCAATTTCCACTCCATGGGTACCGATCCTAATTTTATTGAATTATTAAATAATGCAGTTAGTGGACAACTAAGCTCTTCCTTGCATTCCTTTAATATTCTAGCATATATTCCATCAGGTCCCGGAGATTTATGAGCCTTTAATTTATCTATTTCTTTTATTACCTCCTCTCTCGTAATATTTATTGAACTAAGTATTTTATCGGGACTGTCTCTGTAAATGGACTCTACTTCCGGAATATTTTCCAAGTTTTCATTGGTAAATACAGATAAGAAATAATCATTTAAACATGTACACATCACTTTATCGTCATCTGTGATATGGCCATTGGCTACTTCAATTGGTCCGACTTTTTCCTTAAATTTTGTTTGATAATGTTGATAAAACCCTTTAGGATTTTCTTTAGCTTCTCCTGCTATTCTAAGTTCGTATTTTCTTTTCGACTCTCTAACTATCTTTTTAACTTCCCTGTTTAACTGTATATATTGCTGCCTCACATGCTCTTCACCTCTTTTTAGTTTCCTGTATATTCCTCTTTTAATACCTATAAGATTCTTTATTCTATTGTTCATCCATTTAGGGTCATTTTTTCTTGATCTGCAATGTTTCATGGGACTATAGTCTCTCTGACTATTCTTAAGAGTCATGACAAAATTGTTATATTCCTCATCCAAATTTATATTAACTGACGGACTGCTGTTCTTTCCTATGAGAGAATTTAATGTATTGATCTTATCTTGTGATAATCCTTGGCATGTGGTACCCAAATTTCGGGGTAATCCGCTACCTGCGACCTGACCTGCTGGATTAACTACCCACATCTGTACCCCAGAAATCCCTTCCCATACCTCATTAGATAATTTAGTTTTTAAGCCCTCAAAATCTCCTGCTCTAAAGTTTGGAACAATATTCTTATTTTCCTTTATAGTTTCCTTGAAAATTATGTTAAATCTAATGGAATCATGGTCACTGTTGCCCAATTTTTCACCAACTTCTAAATTTGTAACCATATTCTCTCTATTACTAAGAACTAAATCTAGTGTATTCACCCCCCGTGTTGCTTCAAGTACATGCTGAGAAAGGAAATTGTCTTCTACTACTTCCAAAAACCCCTTAGAGCTACTATCACCTGTTATGGTTTCCCAGTCAATATGTCTAAAATTAAAATCGCCTACAATGCAAACTCTATTTGACCTGGTCACTTTAGAAATTTCATCATATATAACTTGCGACTCTATATTGTCTAGATCAGGTGGTCTGTAGACTACTCCTACAACTAGACTTTCTATATTATTTTTAATTTCAACCCATAAGGTTTCTGAATTTAGATTTGTCTTAATTCCAGACTTAATGCAGCTTCTGAGGCTATCTTTAATATACATAATTACCCCTCCCCCTCTTCTATCTGCACTACGATCAGCATTATAAAGTTTATATCCTGTAATTATGTACTCAGATTTAAGGTGTTTGCTTTCTAAATTAATCCAACTTTCACTAATGCATATTATATCCGGTCTCTCACTACATACTATGGCTCTCAGTTCTTCTATCTTGTTACCTAAACTACGGCTATTTGTATAATATACTTTTAAAATTTCTCTAGCTTTACCCTTCTTGTGGCTATTCTTTTTGTTAATATTTGTTCTATGTAACAAATGGTTCTTATCCTTAGACTCCCAGTTATTTGACCCACTATTTACTGAACCCTTACTGACTAATTTCTCTGCACAAGTATTTATCATTTCATTATTTGTGTCTAACAAAACCCCCCTACCTCTCTGTCTATCATACCAGCCAATACCGAGACACCTGAATTAGAAAGATGCACTCCATCCCTTGCATACATATGCTTACGACTAGTGAAGTGATCCCACCCGTCTATAAAACCTATATTATTCTCCCGACAGAAGACTTTCATCCTAGCATTTACTCCTATAGCTCGAGACCACCACTCTGAACTTTGGCTAAGCCTAGGGAGAATACCACACATCACAGGAACTGCACCCCTTTTCCTGATCTTATCCAGGGCTTGTCTATACAACCTAATCAGCTCTTCACTTCTACCATCCTGCACGTCATTTCCCCCAGCTATCAAACAAACAACATCTTTTTTCTCAATCCAGCTATTTATTGACTCACCCACCTTCTTCATACCTGCTCCAGGGAAAAAATATTTTCCTCTAACTTTATGCCTGAGTTTCCTGTCTACATATCTGCATAGTGAATCCCCTACAATTACCAAAGAACGAGACTTATCCGGAGGATGGGTTACTCCGACCTTGGGAGACTTACCTAGGCTCTTGATCTGAGAGCTTTTCCCACTTCCATTTCTACGATCGCTAGTACACCTATCTGACTCTATGGGTCCTGAAGAATTACTGCTTGATGCTGCATATTTTCAAGAGCCTTTACATCCTTTAATATGTATAGGCACCATACCTGATTAGCATTTTCAAGATGTGGTCTTACTTGAAAATTTCTGGATCTTAATGCACAGAAAGTTGCTGTATGAGATCCACAATCTTGATTGATTTATTAATTTTCTCTGCTAGGTGATCTCAGCATGTTAATTTGCCATCCATAATTACTCCTATATCCTTTTCTGCACTGGTCTTAGTAATGGAATTAAATAAAACATAGTCACAATCCTCAACAATAGACCTCCCCACTCTCATAGACATGCTTTTAGCTGGCTGGAAATCAAGCATCCCTCTTTTTGACCATATTCTTACTTCATTTACTGTAGGTTTTCTTGTAATCTACTGCAGTCTTCTCTCTCACCAAGTATTCTAAACAACTTTGTGTCATCAGAATACAGATATATTTCTCTGTCATATTTATTTGAGGTAGGTCATTGATAAATTAAACAAAGAGTATTGGACTATGCACTGAACTTTTTGGGACACCTCTTGTAACGTCTCTCCATTCAGATGCTACTCCATTCATCATAACTCTCTGTTGCGTTCTGTCAAGAAGTTCTTTATCCACCCCAGAATGTTTCCCTCAATCCTGTAGCATTTTACCTTCTCCATAAATCTCCTATGTGGTACTCTATCAAAGTCCTTCATGAATCAGGAGTAGATAACATCAATTGCCTGTCCCTCATCAATAGCTTCTGTCCATTTATCTAAGACCTGAATTAAGTGAAGCAAGGTAGGTCGTCCTGATATAAATCCAAACTGGCTGTTGCTGAATAGATATTGTTTCTTTCATAAGTAACATGACTTCCTCCCTCAGCAGTGATTCCATTACTTTACTGAATATACTTGTCAAACTCACGGGTCTGTAATTTCCTGGATCACTTTTTTTTTTTCCTTTCTTGAAAATCGGGGTAACTTGAGCAATTCGCCAGTCATGTAGAACTTTTTCATGTAGGTATTTTTCAAATATTATCTTTAGCGGCTCAAGTAATTCTTCGGCCAATTCTTTTGTAATTTGTGGGTGCACTCCATTTAGTCAATTATTTTACTTTGTCCTATTTGGATTATATTTTGGGTAAGAAAAATACAGTAATTGAATGAGTTGAAATATTGTTAAATAAGGAAGGATTAATGGCTATGGTGTTAAATATTAGGAGTTAAATATATCAAGGCAAATGTTTTGCTTTTGGTTGCTTTGATTTCGTAATGTTTTTCTCGTATTTTGAGTGTCTATATATGGCCACCTTGACAGAGCAGTAATGCTTGCGACTTTGATTTGTCAGGTTGAGATAGTGTGGCCCACCATGGTCTGAGATTAGTAAGGGCATTCACTCAGAGCAACTATCACACCTGCCAAAACCAAAGTCCTTCACTTAGAAGACACCATTCTAACCTATAGTAAAAAAGGGAGTCTGTGTCGTAATATCGATCTCATTACATTTTGAGTGACAATATATATGGATATGAAGTTCTGTCAAATAGCCATAGTTTAAGCATTTTTTAATAGAAATGTTCAGTTAGGTATGGTCTTCTAGGATAATTTTTATTCATCTATATTTACAGTTTCCATTCTTTTATGGCTACTTTCCTTGGTTAGGCTAGTTGCAGGGGGGGGGGGGTGGAGCGAAGCTCTAGTTAGGAATTGTTTTCTTAGCTTTTCTTATCAATTTAGGCATTTGTATTTTCATATCACCCTTAAATATCCATAATTTTTTTGAGTAAATTACATTGTCATTTCACTCATAAACATCTAACCACCCTAAACCCCCAAAGTACCACATCCCCCAGTACTGATATAAAAGGGAATGAATGGATAATTGACATGATGGTTTTTCCATTTTATTTTTGTAGTTTAAGTCTTTTGCATATTCTTTATACTCAAATATTGCTAGTTTTTGTATCTTTTTATCAACCCAGAATCCAAGTTTCCCAAGCTCTCGCTTATTACTGATCGATGAGGGAATTGCACACATCACAGAATACATTAAAAACACATAGACAACAAGTGGAAAGTCATAATGCCAATAATCAGATCATTAAGATGTTGAAATTAATGTTCTCTAGTGTTTTATTTTTTTTTTTGCAATTTTTTTGTTATATATTTATTTCTAATATTCATATCTATATGAATAGTAAAAAGTTTATTTTTACATCCCAGTTATGAAAAAATCTCTTGATATTTGTTATGATTTTAGATTAGTTTTAGTCAGGTTATTGATCTTAATTCGCCCTCAGTTAATTTTTGATAATTAATATAGTTTTTTAGTTTTTTTTTTACCTAATTATTTTCAGTATTTTCTCATTTCACTTTCAGTGTGAATGTAAAAAATTGCCTCTAGAATATGTTAATTTTTTAGATATTCCTGCTACCCACACTACTCTTCTGACAGAAAAAAATTATTTTGTACAATATTTAACATATTGATATCTTACTTAAAGATTAGGTCAGGCTGTAATCATATACTGTAGATTTTTTAATGATTTTCAAGGTATTTTATTTACTGCCTGCTCTGGATGTATGATACCCTATCCATGAGAGGTTTTAACATCCATTAGGATTACAGGTGTGTAAAAAATAGGAGTTTACCGAAAGCGATATGCAACCTACCTGTAGGTAATTACCCAAATGACCGAAGCCTCTCCCAGGTTCTCATGCCCTGTGTGGGTCAGGGGTTGGTTTTGGCAGTTTGGGCTCTTTTGCTGCTCTTCTGAGTTGTTTGGCCTCCTGTTTTGATTTACAGCTATGAAGAGGGAACCCACACTGAAGATGCTGTCACTCCATCAACATCAATACCCCAAGCCTCACTTCAACAATCATCATCATCATTAAATCTTCTCCTACAGCCTCTTCCCCACTTACATCCCCTCCTAGCATCCTGCAGCAGCAACACACACTGCACACATAACATCAGAATAGTATTTTACAGCTGTGCAGAACACACAGAACACCCACATTCCAAAACTTCAATATCGTTATCTAATATAGGATTGGTACCCAGTGGCTATGAACTCATCAACTTGGTACGTATATCCATTAACTATATAGACACCAATACACACTCAGAATTCCTCCACCCCTTACATGACACTACCACAAAAATACACTATATTAAGGTGTGCACTGGCAACACATCAGACATAACAATCACAAATACGTACATTCCCCCCTCAGACTTCCTCCACACTTCCTAACATCTACTCCCCCAAATTACAATATATCACCAATCTCTAAACATCATTCTGGGTGTTGACATCAACTCCAGATGGCTTCATGGTTAACTGGCAACACCGATACAAACAGAGGACTAGTAATGCAAAATCATACAGAAAAACTTTTCATTCTAAATGACATTCATTAACACATATTCCCCACCAAAGCCACTATCTCTCCAAACATATCCTTCTGTTCACTGATTCTTGCCCCACGACATCATGTAGGGTAATGATAACCTTGCGTTCTGACCACCTTCCCATTATCATCAAACAGTACTTCTTTCACATACATATGCAATATTGTACATGCTTTTAACACATTAGTTCAAAAAGCAGACAGAAAACATATTCGAAGTAGTAACAGAAAAAGACGCAACCCCAATTTCTCACCAGAAAATAAAGACCTCAGCAAAACAGTACACAAGAAATGCAGGCACTTGGCACACATATAAACAATAAAGTACCAGAACAACAAACATCAAATTGGAATAATTACCTGCAAATGCCTGATCACAAAGCAGATTCTATCAAAGTACAAAGTACTAAGCAGCATTACCAACCGTACAGACGCTACCGTACTCATAAACAAACGAGTTACAAACATTTGCAGATACGAACAAAAACCTACTTATGTTTTGTATAGTTGTTCAGTATCTTTAGCCTAAATACTGTACAGTAGTGCACATGTATCTTCAGTTCAGAACTTTTTTGTCCTAACACAACTTATGAACAATTCTACTTACGAACAGACTTCTGGAACTTAATTCGTTCATAAGTAGGGGAGTATCTGTATTCTCTTTACTTTTAAAGTAGAGAAATTAAATTATTCAAGATTTTCCTCACATACAACATGTGGTAAGTTTACGTATTAATGTATAAATGCATTTTTTATGTTCTTTACATTTTCGAATCTATATTTTCATGGCTTTTTTTTTTTCTTTTTTTTTATGATTGTGACACCAGGACGGGCCAAAAAAACTTGCTAAATAAAATAGCCCTCATCGGGCCTGGGCACGAAGAATACATAAAGTAAAGAGAAACAGAGATGGAGAGTGTAATGACTTGTCAGATGTGAAGGAATAATAAAAGATGTGTAATGAATATCCAAGAATATTCAGTGTACCTGTAGGCATAGAAAAAGAACCGTAACTGAAGGAAGACTTAACATCGAACTGTATTGAAACATGCTAATATTGCTTAATGTATTCATTTTGTGAACAAAGCTCATACGTTATACAAGAACTTTTTCTTCTTCTTCTTCGTCTACATTTTTTCCCACTTTTATGTGGGGTCGATGTTTCTGGCCAGTTTTCTCCATTTGTTTCTGTCCCATAGCTCATCACCCAACAAACCTTTAGACCTCAGGTCGTCATTGATGCAATCCATCCACCTATGCTTTGGTCTCCCTCTCCTTCTCCTACCCTGTATATCCATTTCCATCACCCTCCTCCCAATATACTGTTCATCCCTCCTAACGACATGACCATACCATCTTAGTGTACTTTCTTGTATCTTATCTGATATTTCTCTAACTTTTGAGGTACCTCTATTTACCTCGTTTCTGATCTTATCTCTTCTTTTCACCCCACACATCCATCTCAACATCCTCATCTCTGCCACATCCAGTTTTTTCTCTTGTGTCTTCTTTATTGCCCATGTCTCTGCTCCATACACGTATGTTATAAAAAGTTAATTTCTACATTAGTTCTGATTTACAGACACTCCCCATCTTATGAATAAGTTATGTTCCAGAAGTGCGTTTGGAAGTTGTTTGCAGTACAGTACACCTAGTTTTTGGAATAACGCGAAGATAGGTTCTCAGAAGTGACGGGTAATGTGAAAATCGTGTAATGTAGCCAGTCATTTTCCATAAGAAAAAATGATATTGGGCATAGATATGTTTCACAACCATACATAGACGCACTATACCAAAGATGTAAGATAAGTAAAACATATTTTATAAGTACATAACAAAGCAGAAAGACCTGTAGTTATTTATGAAACTAGTGTAGAGTATATAAGATATGCAGATTTACTCTACAGTAAACAAATTAATGCACTCTATTATGCGATAGGTAATAGGCATACACTGAGACATGCATGGTGGCGGTGAGCACGTAACTTGAGCGGTAGAAGAGGAGGAGGATACAGGAGAACGAACTTCTATCTGCAAACGTTTTTGCTCTCGCGCTTTTTCCCTGACTATATTATATGGAAGTTTGTTTGCTGTTTGGTCTTAATGGGTTTTTTTTTCCATTCTCTTCATAATATCTGATCTCATTAAACGGTAGAAGAGGAGGAGGATGTGGGAGAACGAACCTCTATCTGCAAACGTTTTTCCGCCTCCATATCAGCTGATGCACTCTTGCATGCTATTTCCCAGACGATATTATATGGCAAGTTTGTTTGCTGTTTGTTCTTTTTTTTTTTGAGTGACACCGGGACAGGCAGAAACTGCCCTCATCAATAAAGGCCCAGGCACGAGAAAATACCAAGAAAAGGTTAAGGACAAGGCAGAGATGAGGTAATGTCACACAAAGGAAAACGACAGACAGAAAAAATCAGTCAAAGTACAGAGTACCCAGAGATATGGAGGACTAGGCTCTGAGATGGCAATAGATCTGCTTTTTGAAGGATGAAAGGTCATAAGAATTAGGAAAGACAGAAGGAGGAAGAGAGTTCCAGAATCTGGAGGTAGATGGGAAGAAGCAGTCGCTGCACCGACCAATCCGCGAGCTACAAATCTCCACACAGTGCCTGTGAGATGAGGCCGTTTGGCGAGTGTTACGCAGTCTTGGCAGTGGGGGAGGGATGCAACTCGCCAACTCATCAGAGCAGAGATGGAAGTAGTAGCAATAGAAAAGCGAAAGGGAAGATACCTTACGGCGAAGAGAGAGAGAATCCAGATTAGAAGTAAAAGAAGGATCATTAATGGGCCTGACTGCCTTAGATTCAACCCTATCAAGAAGATAAGTAAAGAAAGAAGCACCCCAGATGTGTGAGCAGTATTCTAAGCAGGGAGGGATAAGACCTCTGTAAATTTTAAGTAACTGCAAAGAGGAAAACTAATGATGAAAACGAGACAAAAACCCCAATATTTTGGATGAAGATTTAGAAATTTGGATTATATGATTCCTCCCAGACAAATTAGAGGCTATATGGATTCCTAATATGTTGGTAGAGTTAAGAGGGTAAATTTCATTAGTTTTGAAGATAATAGGGTTATCAGGAGGAGAAGAAGATAAAGAGATAGCCAGAAACTGTGTCTTGGAGGCATTGAATTTAACTAAATTTTGAGTGCCCCACTCAGATACTCTCTGCAAATCGGAGTTAAGAGTAGAAGAAAGAGTGATACGAGATTGATTACGAAGGCAGAGGATAAGTGAAGGGTAGAATCATCAGCAAGGCATGAAGAAGAGAGGAAGATGGGGATTGTAAAAGATCAGTGATGAAGAGAAGGAACAGAGTAGGTGGAATAACAGAGCCGTGTGGAACACCACTGGTAACAGAGAAAGGGCTAGATGTTGCACCATCAACAACTACAGATATAAAACGGTCAGTAAGAAAACTGGAAATCAGAGAACAGAAAGAAGAGGAAGTTAGGGCAATAGGTCGGTAGTTAGAAGGAACAGAGTGGTCACCCTTCTTAGGAACAGGTTGAACTAGAGCATGCTGCCAAGATGAAGGATAAATACTGGTTGACAGAATGAGGCGAAAAATACGGCAAAGCACGGGAGCCAGTTCATCTGCAAACTCCTTAAGGAACCTTGCAGGGATACCATCGGGCCCAGATGCCTTGTTTGTCTTTAGAGAGCGAAGAACCTTATGAACTTTGCGTGAAGAAAGGATAAGGGAGGGCATATGGTTGGATTGGGGTAAAGACTGAGGAACAGGTGCACTGGAATCGTTGATAGAAGAGTTGGCAGAAAAATGAGAGCAAGCTATAGAACCATCAGAACGAATGAAAAGGGGAAACTTGAGTTACAGAAGTTTCTGAAGAGGTTTTTGGCTAAGGACCAGAAGCATTTGTCAGTGGGAGAGGAGTTAAGGTCATCAACTTTCCTTCTTATAAAGGAAGCCTTAGACCTACGAATCTGAGCAGTACAGTGATTCCTAGCTATAATAAAAGCAGAGCGAGTTAAATTGGAAGGAGAGGCTTGGTAAGATCGGTGAGCCCGATTCCTAGCCTGGATAGCTATGGAGCAGGCTTGGTCAAACCAAAGTTTAGGGGGAGAGAAAGTTTTTGTAGAAGAGGGGTTGTATGCCTCCATTCCCGCGGTCATGATCTCAGCATCTTTTAGAGCTACCTGATCAAGGTTGCTGGACCGAAAACAGTAGTCATCCCATGGGAAGTCAAAGAGAAAGTTACGCAAATTTTCATGTTGGGTATGCTCGAAGTGCCAAAGGCGGCGCTGAATAGGAGGAATTGGTGGTGGGGGAGCGAAAATGGAAGAGACTGAGATCATAGAGTGGTCAGATTTACCAAGAGGGGAGAGCACAGAATAAGAGTAGCTTGAAGGATTAAAAGTAAAAAATAGATCAAGAGTGTTTGCAGCATGTTTGTGACGATCAGGAACGCGAGTAGGATATTTGATAATTTGCTCCAGATCGTGAGTAATAGAGAAAGCAAGGGTCTCGCTTCCTCTCACATCAGTGTGAGAAGAATGAAGCCACTCACTGTGGTATACATTGAAGTCTCCAGTGTAGAGAACTTCGGCATGTGGGTGAGAAGATAGCAAGGACTCATGGCATGATGACAGATATTCAAAGAAAGATACAAACTCGGTGGAGTTTGGAGAACAGTATCAGAATCAAAGGAAGATAGTGGTAGTGGAGAGAAAGACTTTTAGCCAGAGAACATCAAAGTCAGGAGATTTAATGTCCGTGAGTCTCGCAGTAGGTGTGTTAGTGTTGCAGTATACACAGAGCCCACCTTTGGAACGAAAACGAGTGTACAGATTATAGTAAGAGATTTGAAATGAGTCCGTGGAAGCATGTGTAGACAGCTGGGTTTCAGATAGGAGGAGGAGGTTAGGGAGGAAAGTACCCAAGTGCTGTTCCACAGACGAAAGATTAGAGTTCAGCCCACAAATGTTAGAACAGTGAAGAGTGAAAGAAGCAGATCTATTGGGAGGTGCAAGGTTAAGGGCAGAACCATTACTACCACCAGGCATGTCTGCCCTCAAGCCAATAGTGGAGTCAACACGATCCCCGTAGATTCTTCGCACCCCTCTATTCCGGGTACTGGGGGTCATTAGCTGTAGACCTTCCATAAATAATGAAAATGTGAGGAAAAAGGAAAGAAAAAGAAACATGTGGGGAATGTTGTGACTTGTCAAATGTAATGGAATAGCAAGATATGTGTAATGAATATGCCAGAATATTCAGTGTAGATGTAGGCATGAGGAAAGAACTGTCCTGAAGGAAGACTCAACTTGGAACTGTCTGGACCAGTCCTAATTGCATCCTAATACCTACAGTCGTAGTCTTTCAACTGGGGGATGGTGCCATGGCCAACCTACTAATATCCAATTGCATTAAGCGGTAAAAGAAGAGTAGGATGCGGGAGAACGAACCTCTATCTGCAAACGTTTTGCTGCCTCCGTATCAGATGATGCACTCTCGCACGCTATTTCCCTGACGATATTATATGGCAAGTTTGTTTGCTGTTTGCTCTTAATGCTTTTTTCCATTTTCTCCATAATATTCGATCGCATTAAGCGGTAGAAGAGGAGGAGGATGCGGGAGAACGAACCTCTATTCTCAAATGTTTTGCCACCTCCGTATCAGCTGATGCGCTCTCTCACGCTTTTTCCCTGACGATATACAAACCTTAACACAAACACAGTTAGAACAAGCGATATATCCATGCAGTATGCTGGGTAAAGAGACACTGAAGCACATGGCAGCATGGCAGAAAAGTGCCTCCGAGGCAGTCGATTATTTACTAGTATGAAAATGATTTTTTTTTCGAATTTTTTGGGGGGGTGTTATTTGTGTACAGTGCTCCCTCGTTTATCACGGGAGTTCGGTTCCGGGACCCGCCGCAAAAGGTGAAATTCTGCGAAGTAGGAGCACCATATGTATTATAGGTATTTAACAGTTATTTTTACCTTTACTGTAAAAACCCTCCCTGCACTGTTAACAAACCACCCTTTACTTTATCAATAACAGCGCGCAAGCGTATATTTATATAAATGTGATAGGTAAGCTTACTGTGCATGACGTGATGATTACGTGTACATATTTCCACAGCCAAATACTCCACCTTCAATGACAGCTTTACGGCTGCTTTTTGCGAGAGAACATGGTAATGGGGAGTTGCTGTCACTGTTTCTTCTTTTGTGCAAAGATGGTCTTGTAAGGAGTCATAGCATCATCGATAATATTGCAGAAGTAAGTGCACCAAACGAACCATATCATCGTCATGCTCCTGTGACAGTTGTTGCGCTGATTTTGTCATTTCCTCCAAGTCTTCAACAATCAACGGCTGCGAGCGGCAGTCGATCAGTTCATTCACGTCTTCGTGAGTCATATCTTTAAAGTCTTCTTCTCCTAGCAATGCAGCCAACTTCACAGCTTTCGCAACTGCCGAGTTATACTCGTCATCAGGAGTGAATTCCTAGTAGTCGTAGATGAATTCGTGCCACAAATTCTTCCAGCTGGCATTGATTGTGACCGGCTTCATCTCTTTGATTGCATTCTGAATATTTTGAAGGCATGTAGCAATCGTGTAGTTATGCCAGTACGCCTTCAGTGTGAATTCTTTGTCCGCATCCATGGAGTCAACCAGGTTCGCCAGGGCATTTCGTGTGCAGAGGGCCTTGAACGCACGAATAACACCTTGATCCATAGGCTGAATCAGTGATGTCGTATTCGGTGGCAGGAACTCTACCTGAACACCATCATAATGGAGATCAGTTGCATGCCCACCAGTATTATCCATCAAAAGAAGGACTTTAAATTGAAGGCCCTTCTCCGCAAGATAAACTCGGACCTGAGTGATAAATCATTGGTAAAACCAGTCCGATGTGAGGCTTTTGATGATCCAGGCCTTAGGGTTATGCATCCAATACACTGACAGTAGATTCTTATTCTTATTCTTCAAAGCCCAAGGGTTCTTTGACTTATAGATAAGTCTGGGAATTAACATATGGTAAAGTCCGCAGCATTCCCGCACATGACGAGGGTAACACGGTCTTTGTGTGCTTTAAATCCTGGGGCTTTAGCTTCTTCCTTGAAAAGAAAAGTGCGAGACGGCATTCTCTTCCAAAATAACCCTGTTTCATCCATATTAAACACTTGCTCAGGAGCATAATCACCTTCCTCGATAATTTTCTTGAAGTCGTTGTTTACATATTCGTCAGCTGCCGCTGTATCTGCAGAGGCAGCTTCAACTTGAACCGAAATGCTCTTTAGGCCAAAACGTAAAAAGCGAACTGAGTGTACATACATATGCAGAACTGTACAGTACTTAGTGTAAAGACACTTAACTACTGTATAAAACATAAAGAATGCAGTATTAATGAATATTAATAGAGTAATAAGAATATAATATTCCAGTACAGTACATTAATATAATTGGTAGATAATGGGTAAGTATTTGTTCGTATCTGCGAATATACATAACTCAGTTGTTCATAAGTAGGGGAGCATCTGTACTGTAAATTGAAATTGATGTATCAAATTTGGTTGCAGTTTATGGTTGTCTATGAACGGCGCGACCAGGAAATTCGCGAAGTACGATCAGCCTATATGTACATAGACATTTTAATATATTTTTACGTTTACACTGTATAAACTGTCCCTGTACTGTTAACATACCACCCTTTACTTCATAGATAATAGCATGCAAGCGTAAATTTATATGAAAGTGATCGGAAAACTTACCGTGAATGTGATGATGACGTGACATACATACTCATTTACAATTATTTTTTTGTTTACGTACTGTATAAACCCTCCCTGCACTGTTAAAAAAACACCCTTAACATTATAGATAACAGCAAGCAACGTAAATTTTTATGAAAGTGATAGGAAAACTTACCGTGAATGTGATGATGGGGTGACATACATGCTCATTTACAATTATTTTTTCGTTTACGTACTGTATAAACCCTCCCTGCACTGTTAAAAAAACACCCTTTACATTATAAATAACAGCAAGTAACGTAAATTTTTATGAAAGTAATAAGAAAACTTACCGTGAATGTGATGATGACGTGACATACATACTCATTTACAATTATATTTTCGTTTACGTACTGTATAAACCCTCCCTGCACTGTTAAAAAAAACACCCTTTACATTATAAATAACAGCATGCAACGTAAATTTTTATGAAAGTGATAGGAAAACTTACCGTTAATGTGATGATGACGTGACATACATACTCATTCACAATTATTTTTTCGTTTACGTACTGTATAAACCCTCCCTGCACTGTTAAAAAAAACACCCTTTACATTATAAATAACAGCAAGCAACGTAAATTTTATGAAAGTGATAGGAAAACTTACCGTGAATGTGATGATGACGTGACATACATACTCATTTACAATTATTTTTTCGTTTACGTACTGTATAAACCCTCCCTGCACTGTTAAAAAAACACCCTTTACATTATAAATAACAGCAAGCAACGTAAATTTTTATGAAAGTGATAGATAAAATTATGGTGAATGAGGTGATGATGACGTGACATACATACTCATTTACAATTATTTTTTCGTTTACGTACTGTATAAACCCTCCCTGCACTGTTAAAAAAACGCTCTTTACATTATAAATAACAGCAAGCAACGTAAATTTTTATGAAAGTGATAGATAAAATTATGGTGAATGAAGTGATGATGAAGTGACATACATACTCATTTACAATTATTTTTTCGTTTACGTACTGTATAAACCCTCCCTGCACTGTTAAAAATACACCCTTTACATTATAAATAACAGCAAGCAACGTAAATTTTTATGAAAGTGATAGGAAAACTTACCGTGAATGTGATGATGACGTGACATACATACTCATTTACAATTATTTTTTCGTTTACGTACTGTATAAACCCTCCCTATTTTTGCCTATGCCCATAAAATAAAATAATAATTTATAAAAAAAAAAAAAACGCGATAGAGTGAGAACGCGAACCAAGAAGCGCGAATAACCGGGGTAACACTATGCTGCAGAAAAAAATTGCAAGATGTGTATGCTGTTGATGTGCATTATTTTATACTGTATTTCTTACCACTGAGTATCTATATTGATAAAAACGAAAACATGGTGAGTGTCATTACATGTTATTTGCCGATGAAAAAAATGCTTACCATGATTGCTCTAGGAGCAGCTGGTTCATGCCGGGTTTACATAGGTCTTCTTTTCATATTTTTATTATTTCCTTGAAATGTTAACATTACTGTGCAGTAACCCCTCGTTTATTGCGGGGGTTCGGTTCCGGGACCGACCACAATAGGTGAATTTCCACGAAGTAGGAATACCTAAAAATAAAAAATAAAAAAAAAATAAGATGATTATGACACCATGACGGGCCAAAAATTATAAAATAAAACAGCCTTTATCAGGCTGTAAAGAGAAACAGAGATGGAGAGTGTCATGGCCTGTTAGATGTGAAGGGATTATAAAAGATATGTAATAAATATCCAACTCTCTGCTGAGTTTTAATATACCTCTGCTTTACTTTCATGATGTCTATTCCAAAAATTCTCCTTGGATCTTATTATTATTATTATTATTATTATTATTATTATTGCTATTATTATTATTGTTATTATTGGCAACAATAATTTTCCTATGATGATGATTGTGGAGATGATTATTATTATTATTATTATTATTATTATTATTATTATTATTATTATTATTATTATTATTGTTATTATTATTATTATTATTATTATTATTATTATTATTATTATTATTACGAATTTGTAATGAAGCCATTATTTTCACAATAAATAATGCAATTTTGGTTGAATGAAACAAGAGTTAATTAAAGATTCTCTCGCTCTCTCTCTCTCTCTCTCTCTCTCTCTCTCTCATCTCTCTCTCTCTCTCTCTCTCTCTCTCTCTCTCTCTCTCTCTCTCTCTCTCTCTCTCTCTCTCTCTCTCTCTCTCTCCTCTCTCTCTCTCTCTCTCTCTCTCTCTCTCTCTCTCTCTCTCTCTCTCTCTCTCTCTCTCTCCCTCTCTCTCTCTCTCTCTCTCTCTCTCTCTCTCTCTCTCTCTCTCTCTCTCTCTCTCTCTCTCTCTCTCTCTCTCTCTCTCTCTCTCTCTCTCTCTCTCTCTCTCTCTCTCTCTCTCTCTCTCTCTCTCTCTCTCTCTCTCTCTCTCTCTCTCTCTCTCTCTCTCTCTCTCTCTCTCTCCAACATTCTATTCTATCCCCAACCCCCAACACTTTTTGTCCCAGCCAACTAGGGAGGGGAACTGTACACAGTTATTAACATAAATAAACCAACAGATGTACAAGCAATAATGAGCCCCTAATATTAATAATAATAATAATAATAATAATAATAATAATTATAATAATAATAATAATAATAATAATAATAATAATAATAATGATAATAATAACAATGATAATAATCTCCACAATCGTCATCAAAGGAAAAATTTTGTCGCCAATAATAATAATAATAAAAATAATAATAATAATAATAATAATAATGATAATAATAATAACAATAAGTTCTAAGGAGAATTATTGGAATAGACATCATGAAAGTAATGCAGAGGTATATTAAAACCCAGCATAGAACTGGATATTCATTACACATCTTGAATAATCCCCTCACATCTGAAAGGTCATTACTCTCCATGTCTGTTTCTCTTTACAGCCTGATAAAGGCTGTTTTATTTTATAATTTTTTGGCCCGTCCTGGTGTCACAATAATCTTTAAAAAAAAAAAATTAAAAAAAATTTTCTTTTGCCCAAAAAAATCCGCGATGCACTGAAT
The DNA here is from genome assembly GCA_037179515.1 of Halocaridina rubra. NCBI lineage: Eukaryota > Metazoa > Arthropoda > Malacostraca > Decapoda > Atyidae > Halocaridina > Halocaridina rubra. The sequence goes on along the minus strand of JAXCGZ010019474.1, from coordinate 11,933 downwards.
TCATAATAGGTGAACCGCGGAATAGCGAGGGATTACTGTATTTGAATTTTTTACCCACACTGTAATAGAATTTAAGGAAAACAGCACATCAAAATCTAATTTGGATCTTGAGATCATAGTGTTACGCATGTGTCCATCGTATGCTTTAGTGCTGCAGCATACTGACTGTGAGGCTAACAGACGATAGCTAATTCAAGTGTCTACCACTTGACAAAAATGCACCTGTTTAGTGATCACTTATTCACTAAACAGTGTGTAACTGTTACAGAAACCAAAGCGTTTCCTGCATGCAAAGTTAAGAGTATCATATATGCCTTGAATAGCATTTGTCCCAGCCCAATAATTCCAGCATTTTGAAATGTACTTTATTGTAATTAGAAAAGCAGAGGTTTATTGGAACACCGAAACGTAAGAAGGATTGGAGTAGAGCCATCCAGTTAGAGAAATAACAGCAGAATGAGAACTGATGAAGCTCTGCAGATAAGAGAGCACTGCTAAGTACTCTTAGAGTGTAATAATATCACAAAGGAGTTTTCTCTCTATAAAGACTTGCTTGGTGTGTCAGTCGATCATTGCTATGTCTCATCGATTTCTCTGACTGCTAAGTTCTCTTAGACCGTAGCAACATCACAAAGTATTTTCCTTCATATAAAGACTTGTTTGGTGTGACAGTTGATCATTGCTATGTCTCATAGATGAATGCTCCTCCTATGAGGAGACACTTAAGGGTAAATTTCTTTGCTCACAATATCTCTTCATAGTTGTCGGCTTGGCGCAAACACTTCAATCAAGCTCTCTGTAGATTAAATCCGCATGCCCCAAGCATTTGGATTCGACCTCCACATTACCTAAATGCAAGTCTTGAATACGTTATTGCGCTTAAAAACACGCGAAGTTTCATAGTGGTAAACTGAAAGAGGCTTAATCTTACAGTTCCCACTAGCATTAGTGACCAGTAAAAGGTAAACCTGTCTTTCATTGGTTTGAAGCCTAGCAGTGACTTTTCCTCTTGGTTTCATCATAGTTAAAAACTTGTTGCAAAACGTAACCTTCACTTTCCATGAATTTGTCGAATTCTTGCACGTAAGCATCCGCTGCCTTTTGGTCGGAACTAGCCACCTCGCCATGCCTAACAATGCTCTAAATCCCAGTTTGTCGTCGAAATTTTTAAACGTGTCTCTGCTGGCCTTAAATTTGTCAATTTTAGTGCCACTAGAACTCAGAGTGTTTGCTTAGTACTAAATCATGGTGTATTTGTAAATCTTAGCGCATATTATAGCCTTACTAACACTATCTACAGCCTGCTGTTTTTCGTTTATCCAAACCAACAATAACTTTTCTACCTCCTCTGTCAACTATGACCTATTCTTTGTTAATATAGTCACTCCTTTAGCCACGTCATCTTCCTTAGAGACCTTTATTTTTCAAAATAGTACAGATGGTCGATGTTGCCGAGTTATACTGCATGGCGAGATCAGACACTTGAAAACTGTTTTCAATTTTAGCTATTATTCCTTTCTTCATTTCCACTGTTATGCCTCTAGAGTGTTTAACACCACTGTCATCAACGCACTTCACTTTCTTAGGAGCCATAATGAGGGCTACCTTAAAGTAAAGGCAAAGCAATGCAAAACTACAAAGCAAGAACAAGAACATACTACGAACAGAGCACGATCGAATTGCATAGCGTGGGCACCAATGCAGAACTCTCAGCAACCATGCCTGGGCGAGCGAGAACATGGTCTCCCAGCCATATGTGCATGTGTATGCATGTTCAGGGGACGATGCAAAATTTGTTCATAAATAGAGTTGGGGGGGGGCTTTCGTGAGATGAGGGTCCACTGTATTCTGATAGTTCTGTGCCTTGCTTTTCCACAGACAAAGCCACTCTCTTTGGCTATTATTTTTCTGCCAACTCTTATGTAAGTAAATCCACCGCTCCTGTTCCTCGTACTTTACCCCTCTTTAACCTTATGTCTTCCCATATTCTTTCTTTACGCAAAGTTCTTAAGGTTCTTTGCTCTTTAAAGATGAATAAGGAATCCGGACCCGATTGTATGCCTGCAAGGTTCCTTAAGGAGTTTGCATTTGAACTGGCTCCCTTGCTTTGTCATCTTTATTGCCTCATTCTCTCAACCACTATGTGTCCTTCGTCTTGGAAGCACTCTCTAGTTCAACATGTTCCTAAGAAGGATGACCACTCTATTCCTTATAGCTACTGACCAATTGCCCTAACCTTTGCTTTTGTTAAAGTATTTGAAACTTTGTCAGTTCTTACTTCTTGAAGCATCTTGACTCTAACTCATTGATTTTCAATCACCAGTATGGCTTCCGCTAGGCAAGATCCACCGGTGACCTCATGTCTTATCTCACTTGTGTATTGTCATATTCACTGAATAACTAAGAGGAATCCTTTGTTGTCACCCTTGATATCTCCAATGCTTTTGACAGGGTCTGGCACAAGGCTCCTTCCTTTTTCATCTGCCTTCTTTTACAACTTTTATCTACAACTCATAGTCAGTCTTGTATCACTCTTTCTTCAACTCTCAACTCCAGTTACAGGGATTATCTGAGTGGGGCTTCCAAAATTTATTTTAATATAATGCTTCCAAGACACAATTTTTGGTTATCTCTTTTTCTTCTTCTCTTCCTGATATCCTTATTTTCTTCAAAACTAGCGAAATTACCCTCTTAATTCTACTGATATATTGGAAATCCATATAGCCCCTAATTTATCTTTGGGGAGTCACATAATCCATATTTCTAAAATCTGCATCTAAAAATTTGGGATTTCTGTTTCGTTTTTGTAACTACTTTTTCTTCTTTCATTTACATAGAATCTATTTAGGTCTTATCCTTCCCTGCTTAGAATACTGCACGCACATCTAGGGAGCTATTTCTTGTACTTTTCTCCTTGATAGGGTTGAATTTAAATCGGGCAGACTAACCAATGCCCTTCTCTCACTTCCAATTAGTAATATCTTTCTCTTCCTTGCAAGGTATCATCCCTTTCTCTTTTCTATCATTGCTGCTTCCATTTCTGCACTGATGAGTTAGCAAATTGCATCCCTCCCTTGCTGCTGAGGTAGTGTAACACTTGCGAAATAGCCTGGTCTCACAGGTACTGTGGGGAAATTTTTAGCTCGCAGATTGATCAGTGCAGCAACTGCTTCTTCCCTTCCACCTCCAGACTCTGGAACTCTCTTCTGCCTGTTTTTACTAATTCTTATGACCTGTCTTCCTTCAAAAAGCATATCTATTGCACTTTAGGGCCTAATCCTGTCACATCTCTTAGTATTCATTACTTTGACTACTCTTGCCGCCTGCCCTCTTCCTATTTTGTATCATTCTCTTATTTCTTCCTTGTCCTTAAACTTTTACCTTTTCTTCATTGTGATTTGTTCTTGGTGCCCCGGCCTGTTGAGGGCAATTTTTTGCTTGTCCCAGTGTCATACTCAAGAAAAGACAAAAAACTGTGGTTTTCATCAACAATAGTTTCTTTTTGCTGTACCTCTATCAGCTAAATATGCTCATTGAATATACCATTAAATGCCATATTGTAACATGATTGTACAGACACTTCCCAACTTACGAACGAGTTAGACTCCAGAAGCTGTTTTAGAAGTAGAATTTTTTATAAGTTTTGTGTAAGCAATAAAATACTGTGCAGTACATACTTATGCAGTACCTGTACAGTACTTAAATTAGACACTAAACTACTACATAAAACATTAAGTATGCAATATTAATTAAGCTTAACACAGCAATAATAATGTAATGATGCAGTTCAGTACAGTATTAATACATGGGTAGATAATGGGTAGGTTTTTGTTCGTATCTGTGAATATTAGTAACTTGGTTGTTTGTTAGTAGAGGAGCTTCTCATTAGTGTATAAGCTTAGACTTCGTTTAAGACAAAAATTTCCATTTTGCAGCTGTCTCTGATTGTAAAGAGTTTTTCTCTCAACTCTGTCATTCTACAGGGATGTCAACAATTCAGAACAAATCATTTAAATTTCTTCTGTATTAGTCAAGGCTGCTTTAATTTGAGAACTGTAGCGTTATTTTGCAGTGTAGCTTCTTATTTGATTGATTATCTGTGATAAATTTTTTTTGTTTTTTGGAAGTATTTTTTTTCAGTGAATTAATCTATGTTGTATAGCAGGGTACACTGTCGTGTTATCATAATACATACCGGAATCACTGTAGAGTATTAGCATGGATATAGTTTTGTGTAACTTCACATAGTTTTTACGAGATAATTTGTTTTTATTTCCTGATAATTTTCTCATTTTATTTTGGACTTTTTATTTATCCTGTTGAGGATTGCTAATGAGATGCTGATTTACAGTTTTAATTAGTAATTTGTGATTAGAAAGTGTTGTAATCAGAGATTATATTGGCACTGAAATTTCATTACTTTTTTCTTTTTTAGAACTGAAGAAGATTTCTGATTGAGAGAAGTAACCATCATGTCATTGCATCAAGTAGTATTTTCAAGAGCATCATGTCTAGACGGAAATATATTGAAATGGAGAGTTTTCACCATGCGTGTATTGAAGGCATAACGTGCTTTAGTGTACTAATATATAACCTCCACTGAGCTCCTCAGAAGATAAAAAGGCATAGGTAATGTTATATATTATTATTCTAGTTACACATTATTTGCTTTATCGTGATCTGTGTAACTATATATTGAACTTATTCTTGTATGTTAGAGAAAGGAATGGCATCAGAAAATTTCAAATCCATATTAAATAGTGAGGAAACTGCAGTACGAAAACATAGTTTATGACATATGAGACTGAATATAGGATACTAAAGTGAGTATCATTTATTTTATAAAGCAGTCTTAATGTACAGTCTACACATATTAAAGAAAATTTTAAATCTCCTCTGTGACATTTAGTTACAGTGTATAGAATATGGAGGATTTAAATCCAAGTAGTATTGTAGAGAATTCTCTAACTTCGATTGTCTATGTGCAATCTAAAGAAAAAAAATTTTCCTGTGCTGAATGTGGAAAGTCTTTTCCTTGTAAATTCCGACTTGAAAGACACTTTAGAGTGCACACACAAGAAAAATCATTCACTTGCAACATTTGCGAAAAGAGTTTTAGTGAAAAAAAGCTATCTTATTCCACATATAAGGATTCATACCAAGGAGAAGCCATATTTGTGTTCGGAATGTGGAAAGGGTTTTACTCGAAAACAATGTCTGATTGATCATATAAGTGCTCATACTGTAGAAAAGACATTTTCCTGTTCTGAATGCCAAAAGAGTTTTAGTCGAAAAAACCTGCAGAATTCTCATATAAGAATCCATACAAATGCAAAAATGCACCTATGTGATAATTGTGGCAAAAGTTTTAAATACAAAAGTAGTCTTAGTCAACATCTAAAAAGCTATCTAGATATAAAACCTTATTCTTGTCCTTTGTGTGAGAGGGGCTTTACTCGATCATGCAGTGTCACTGAACACTTTAGGGTACATACAAAAGAAAGACCCTTCAAATGCAGTGAATGTGGTCAAGGATATCCCCAGAAATCTAAACTTTCCCTACATATGAAAATGCATACACTTGAAAATCCATGTACTTGTACTGAATGTGGGAAGAGTTTTAGTAGGAAATTTTCTCTAACTGTCCATATGAGATTGCATTCTAAAGAAAGTCCGTATTCTTGTAGTGATTGTGGAGGAAAATTTTCTCGAACTGACAGCCTGAATAGACACATGAAATTACATAAAAAAGCCAAAAAACTTGTTCCTCAAAAGCATTTGGATTTACTTAATTTTGTATCTTTAGGAAATGATGAAGCTCCAGGTTTCAGTGAAATTCATAATAAGTGTTCTAAAAAAGATGAACCTTCAGTTGCTTCTAAATCAGTGGTAGAAAGTGATGAAACTAGCACACTATGTGTCCAAGCTATTAAACATAATCCTGGAATTGCTTCAGATCTCTTTAGTAGCAATTAGAGGAAAGAAGATGCTGCAGTTTCATTACGAAAGACAGAGGTCAAAGACGAGTTTATTAGTATTAAAGAGGAGGAAGTTTTACCTGAAAATGAACTAGATGTAATGAGTAAATAAGTAAATGAATGGAAGGTGTTGATGAAACCAAAGGTAGGAACACCTATTATAGCCTTATTCATAAACCATATTATTAGAGAAGTTTGTTTACAACTTGTGTCTACTTGCAGATTTTGGAAATATGTAATCAACAGCAACAGCTGTGTTATGTTTTGTATATTTGTATTTTCTTCAGAACTTGCGTTTTGCCTATACAAAACAGGGTATATAGTAAGTTACATCATCACTTGGTATGTGTGTCATTTATTTCAGATAATTCTGAAATGCGGATATTACAGGTAATCGTTCTTTATGAACTGATGAAGATAAATTCTTAGTGCAATGTTTTGCTTTTGAGCTTTATTTTCATTGCAGGTTATCAGAGAATGTGTATTGCTCCTTGTTGTTTTCTTTTTTTTATCATATGAAAGTATTCTTGCTCTTTGGAAATAATATTTTTCATGAAAAGTTAAGTGCTAAAGGTAGTCCAACAAGTACTATGTTTATTACATTGTTTTTGATATATCTTTTGGCTTGAAATTTATTAAAAATAAAAGTAATCTTATCCCTGCACATTTTCTACAGAAGCTGATCGATTAGAGAGGTTGAAAGTAATAAGTTAATGTTAACATGAAGCACAGTCAAATGAGTATTAAAGAGTTTTTCTAATAATTGCAATTTGTAATCACCTTGTATGTGCTTATGAGTGGAGTAATTCTATTTTTGTTTGACTAAATAGTTCTCCAGGGGGAGATTAGAATCTTGATCATCGTACCGACTAGTTTTGCTAAGCATGAATTGGAAAGAAAACTGTGACCTGACCTGGAGTATGAATGTGCCAGTATTGTCATTAGTGACTTGGTTTCAATGTTCCGAGTCTTATATGGTTTTATATTGGTATATTTCTTGAAATTCACAAGTGATCTCAAGTTCACTTGTTGGTACAATGTTACAATGTCATTTGAGGTATTTGAAACATTATAAAATTACTTGAGTGCTCCTTTTTTTCTCTTCTTTTTAATACCTTTTAAGGGCTATAAATATGGCTAGCCAATATTTACATAGTGTTGTCCTGTAAATTTATTTTCAAAATTCGATAACACATTGATACGGTACATTTATTTCATAAGGTAGTTTTCGAGAGTATGATTGTTAATGAATGATAGTAGATCTCTTATGAAATTATTTTTATATTCCATTGTCAAATCAATATTGTATAATTTGCCAACATAGTTAATGCATTGTTTTGCACGTTTTATGAAATTTACGTGAGGTATTTGAGGCAGTACAGAAGTACGGTACTATTATTAAACTTGTTTGTCTTCTCTGGTTTTGAAGAGTATTCTTTTTTAACACCTTTCAGTGATTTGCATATGGTCACTAGATATTTACATTGTGTCATGTCGTAAATTTTTTTTAAACTGTATTTTTGGTACACCAGGCTTTTGTCTTAGGAGAAAGCATTTTGTCATATGCATTAATATATGAGTATTTAGGTCTGAAATAAAACTTTAGATTATTATGATATTGCAAATTAAATTGAAATAGTTTTTTGCTGTTTGTTTAAAAAGGCAAGTTGTCAGGAAACACTCGTTGAATCACTTGAGATAAGAAGCTGAAGGTCTCTAATGAAAGGCAGAGGCAAGGGAATATGATAGTACAATGCCCAACTAAATACTTACTGTATAGCTGGGCCGAAGCCCCTTTTCCAGTCATGTGGACCAAGTGGTCTTTAGGCAAATGAAGAATAATCTGGTAGACCTATAAGAAATCTCCAACCCCACAATGAATTGCCCAATTTAATCGGTAACGACACTGAGACAGTGAAAGCTAATTCGGCAACAATGTTGCTTTAGAATGAATTGTGAAGTAGGTTCTTTAATTACATTCAAGTGGAATTTAGCTTTAATTGTTCATAACAGACTTGAAATTGAGGCCTGATATTTGTTAAGACTGTTTTTGGAGAATGTCTTATATGAAAAAATCCGAGTTTGTATATCTCTTGATTGGATTTTAGCCAGTAGGGTTAAGAATTTATTTGAATCCTTGTACACTTTTCTCTAGGCTGTATTGTCAGAGGATTCTAACGTTTTATGAGATGCACAATTATATACATACAAACAAAATCAGCAGTCCCTCTTGTAAGGGGGTGTCCGAGTCAAAGCACACATTTTCTCCAGAAGTGATATACAGTATAAAATTTTAGCAAAATGTTATCATAAAATATAAACATACTAATTCCAGAGGAGACACATTTAAATGTAATGTGGGTTAGGTAGCTGTAACAAAGCCTATGAACCAACTCACTTACCATTTAAGATATCAGTAAGTACTTCTCTTCATCCTTGTAGATGAAGGTATAACTTACTATAGTGTATTTCTATGTAACCATTATTTACTTATTCTGGAGATAGAGACATAAGTAATGCTATACACCTAGTTTGCTTTTTACGCGTGTGTATAATCGGCAATAATGGAATAACGCCCCTAAAAAATAATAGTAAAAAAATATGAAGTTCGCGAATAACGCCTATGCAAAAAAATAAAAAAAAATTCATTTTAGTAAATAATCGACCGCCTCGGAGGCACTTTTCCGCTATCCTCGTCCTCTTCTATTGCTTAATTCGATCGGATATTATGAAGATAATGGGAAAAAAAGCATTAAGAACAAACAGCAAACAAACTTTCGATATAATATCGTCAGGGAAATGGCGTTCGAGGGTGCATCAGCTGATTCGGAGGTGGCAAAACGTTTGCAGATAGAGGTTCATTCTCCCACATCATCCTCCTCTTCTACCGCTTAATGCGATCAAATATTATGAAGAGAATTGAAAAAAACATTAAGAACAAACAGCAAACAAACTTTTGATATAATATCATCAGGGAAATAGTGTGCGAGGGTGCATCAGCTGCTACGGAAGCGGCAAAACGTTTGCAGATAAAGGTTCGTTCTCCCGCATCCTCCTCCTCTTCTACCGCTTAATGCGGTTGAATATTATGAAGAGAATTGAAAAAAGCCTTGAAAACACAGCAAGCAGACTTTCGATATAATATCGTCGTGGAAATAGTGTGCGAGGGTGTGTAGAGAATATATATATTTGATTTATGTTTCCCAAGTACGATATACGTTTTCTTTGTAACGAATTGTATAGATTTTTTTTTGTCTCAGCTGGTTTTGTTTACGTTATGATGAGTAAGCCCGCCATTTTATTCTTCAATAAGATTTCATGCAGCATGGTCGATATGTAAAGAAGATAGAATAATGTTTAGAACCAAGGAATATTAATAATACTATAACCTTGAAAATGATATAAACCTCAAATAGGGGTTTTCAAATAATGTTCTGGATTATATTAATAAATTTGTAAAGGGTCCAAAGCTGTCTCTAAATCCATCCTCTACAGGTGTATCGGCTGATACGGAAGTGGCAAAACGTTTGCAGATAGAGGTTCGTTCTCCCGCATCTTCCTCCTCTTCTACCGCTTAATGCGAGCGAATGTTATGAAGAGAATTGAAAAAAAACACTAAGAACAAACAGCAAACAAACATTCGATATAATATCGTCAGGGAAATAGTGTGCGAGGGTGCATCAGCTGATACGGAAGAGGCAAAACGTTTGCAGATAGAGGCTTGTTCTCCCGCATCCTCCTCCTCTTCTACCGCTTAATGCAATTGAATATTATGAAGAGAATTGAAAAAAGCATTAAAAACAAACTTTCGATATAATATCATCAGGGAAATAGCGTATAAGGATGAATCAGCTGATACGGAAGCGGCAAAACGTTTGTAGGTAGAGGTTCGTTCTCCCATATCTTCCTCCTCTTCTACCGCTTAATGTGATCGAATATTATGAGGAGAATTGACAAAAAGCATTAAGAACAAACAACAAGCAAACTTGTGATATAATATCTTCAGGGAAATAGTGTGCGAGGGTGCATCATCTGATACGGAGGCGGCAAAATGTTTGCATCCTCGTGCTCACCGCCACCATGCACGTCCCAGTGTATGCCTGTTGCCCATTGCATAGTAGAGTACATTAACTTGTTTACTGTATAGTAAATCTGTACAGTGTTCCCCCCTTATCGCGAGGGTTTGGTTCTGGGACCCGGCGCGAACCAGGAAAATCGCGGAGTATGATCAGCCTATATGTACATAGATATTTTAATTAATTTTTACGTTTACACCGTATAAACTGTATAAACCCTCCCTGTACTGTTAACAAACCACCCTTTACTTCATAAATAACAGCATGCAAGCGTAAATTTATATGACATACTCATGTACATAGGAATTTTGCAATTATTTTTACGTTTACTGTATAAACCCTCCCTTCACTGTTAAACCACCCTTTACTTTATGAATAACAGCATGTAACGTAAATTTATATGTACGTGATAGGTAAACTTACCCTATCTGTTATGGTTAACATTTTCCTTTGCCGCTTAGGCTCACTACAAGAAGCCTTAGAAAATGAAGGATGCTTTGGAGGCATTGTAAAGGTTAAAATATGCGAGTAAAAAAATCACAAGCAAAACATATTAATAATAATAATTACAACGTGAACGGCGCACACGAGTGAGGCGAGACAATGGAAGATGGTGGAAGCCTTTGTCCGAAACGCTGATAGCGGTATCGTATTTTACATGTTGCAATACTGTTAGTATTTATGTTTTTTACTATTTTTTACTGTTTTATTATTCTTAGGCTAAGAAATACGTTTTTTTATCAATAAAATCATGAAACTACTGGAAATATAAATATATATGCTAGCTCACGTAGCTTCGACCCCAATACATTGTACGCTATCGAACACAAGCAAAACGTTTAATAAGCACAACGTGAACGGCGCACAAGTGAGTTAGACTGAACGAGCCTTTGTCCGAAACGCTGATAGCAGTATCGTATTTTACATGTTGCAATACTGTTAGTATTTATGTTTTTTACTATTTTTTACTGTTTTATTATTCATAGGCTAGGAAATACATTTTTCTATCAATAAAATCATGAAACTACTGGAAATATAAATATATATGCTAGCTCACGTAGCTGCAACCCCAATACATTGTACGCTATCGAACACTATTTCGCATGATGCAATACTGTGATTACCTAATTGTGTTTACGGGAAAGAGCCCAAAGCTCGTATCTTCCCGTCTCCTGATCGGTTCCATTTTATACTTAGTGATACTTATCATACCTGTCCTTAAAACTATTGATTGAGATAGCATTAACTACCTCCTCGCTTAGCCAATTCCAATTATCAACTACTCTTACACTGAAAAAGTATTTCCTTACATCCTGCGAAGAAGTTTTCTTACGAAGCTTTAAACTATGACCTCTAGTTCTAGAGCCAGCCATATCAAAATATCGATCCCTATCCACTCTATCATAACCATGAAGGAATTTAAAGACTGTCACCATATCCCCCCTCACTCTTCTAGCTTCGAGTGATGGTAAGTCTAATTCCCTCAGCCTCTCATCATAACTGAGATTGCGTATTTCTGGCACCAGTTTCGTGGCATGTTTTTGAACTTTTTCAAGCTTAGCTATGTGCTTTTTCAAGTGCGGATTCCAAAAGGGGGCTGCATATTCGAGTTTTGGCCTCACATAGGTTACATAAATATTTCTGAACATTTCCTTGTCCATGTGCCTGAAGGCTACCCTTACATTTGATAAGAATGCATATGCTGCCCTTACTATGCCATATATATGTATTTCTGGAGACCCAGCTCCAGTAGTGATAGGACCTGCATAAGTATCTCTGTCCTCTTTTCCTCCTCTCTCACGAGAGCCAGAAAAAGAAGCAAAGACTGCTTTTGTTTTGTTTTGTGTTCCCGATTTTTGTTTTAGTGAAAACAAGTGAC
>JAXCGZ010019473.1:0-53155 GCA_037179515.1 Halocaridina rubra | reverse complement strand
TATTGTAATGGAAATAAAGGATTATTATTATTGTTATTATTATTATTATTATTATTATTATTATTATTATTATTATTCTCTCTCTCTCTCACACACACATATACATTGCAAGTCTTGTTACAATAATTTTGTTTCTTGAATGAACATTAAGATTTTTTTATGCAATCAAACATGCCCTGCCTATCCTCACCTCTTAGTCACTTCGCAGAATGCACAGCAACAGTAGAGTGGAATACCTTCTCATCATAATCATCAGATTAAATTTGTGTGTGTGTGTGTTAAGACGTGACATAACCCAAATTTCAGCATTAGTCGGAACACACCTAAATAAGTACCTATGTCACCCACCTATACTAATGCAGAAGTAAAGTTTATTCCTCTTCCATGCGTTTCATTATCTCTAATTTCACTTCCATGGTGATGACTTTCCTTTTCTTCGAAGCACTGCCATCAGAAGAATCTGCTTTATATTTGGGAGACATAATACGGGCCAAAAATTTTAAAGAAAAAGCTTAAGTAATTTTTGGGAGATGCATCAGAACCACAATACATTGTAATCGGACCCCCTATCATTACTTTCACTTACGAGAAAATATTTCCTGTTAACATTTATGAGTGTTTTCAACCAGACTCCTTTTCTTTTAAATATTCTTTATATTCAAATATCTGATGGAGCTGTATGCCTTCACGGTACTTACAGCAGACACAATCACCTGATTTTTGGGTATGTCCAGAGCTCTGTGATAAAGAAAAAGGATTTTCAAAGCATTCAGACTAAGAAATTAGAAACTTCTCATTGGAGAAAATTAACTGATATCCAGAGATGCATCCCAGTCACTCCTCTGTCAGTATTAATACTTGTTGAACATATTTGTAAATACTGATGTTTTGTTATCATGTTTTTACCTCTTGACTGTATAAGAAAATTGCTATAATATTTCAACATGTATTAACTTATTTCAAAATAGGATATCTTCCAACATGAGAATTACTCGTTTCCTTTTAAAGATATAATTTTTCTTTGGCATATTGTTATAAACTATTTTTTCCCATGAACAAGAGTTGTTCACAAATACTGTAACCCGTTTGGCCTCACCTCCACCTTCTTGTCAATTGAATATTAGAGGATAAAGCATGTTAGAAAGACAGTCTCTCTCTCTCTCTGTATGTATATATATATATATATATATATATATATATATATATATATATATATATATATATATATATATATATATATATATATATATATATATATATACAGTAATCCCTCGTTTATTGCGGGGGTTCGGTTCCAGGACGGGCCGCGATAGGTGAAAAATCGCGAAGTAGGAGCACCATTAAATTTATTTATTAATTTTTTTTTTTAACTGATTGTGACACCAGGACGGGCCACAAAGTAATGAAATAAAACAGCCTTTATTGGGCCTGGGAATGAGGAAATTCTCCTTAGATATTATTATTTTTATTATTATTATTGGCAACAATAATTTTCCTTTGATGATGATTGTGGAGATTATTATTATTACGAATTTGTCATTAAACCATTATTTTTTGCAATAAATAATGTAGTTTTGGTTGAATGAAAAAGAGTTAATTAATGATTCTCTCTCTCTCTCTCTCTCTCTCTTTATATCCATTTGAAGCATTATTTGTATGAACTCATGTAATGTCTGACGCCTTGCCGCAATAAATTAATAAAATAAAAAATAATTCTCTCTCTCTCTCTCTCTCTCTCTCTCTCTGTGTGTGTGTGTGTGTGTCAAACAGCAAGCAAACTTCCGATATAATGTCGTCAGGGAAATAGCATGTCGAGAATATATATATATATATATATATATATATATATATATATATATATATATATATATATATATATATATATATATATATATATATATATATATATATATATACAGGTATTTCATTTAAGTTTCCCATGAATACAAAGTCAAAGTCAAAAACTTTATTCCATCAAAAATGGCTATTACAGTATGATATACGTTTGCTTTGAATGAATTGTATACTTTTTTTTCTCAATCGACACTTTATGTTAAGATTTCGTGCAGATGGATAGAATAGTGTTCAGAACCAAGAAATATTAATAATACTATAATTTTGAAAATTAGATAAACCCCAAACAAAGTGAGAGAGAGAGAGATAAAAATCTAATAATAAACTTCCCTCCATTTTAAATTCACTCTTGTCTTCATTTCCTGATGGAACTTTAAAAGGATGCATATATATATATATATATATATATATATATATATATATATATATATATATATATATATATATATATATATATATATCTCTCTCTCTCTCATTCTATTCTACCCAACCCCCAAAATTCCTTTTGTCCCAGCCAACTAGGGAGGGGCACTGTACACAGTTATTAAAGTAAATAAACCAACAGACGTACAAACAGTGGTGAGCCCTTAACAATAATAATAATAATGATAATAATCTCCACAATCATCATTAAAGGAAAATTATTGTCCCCAATAATAATAATAATAATAATAAGATCTAAGGAGAATTTTTGGAATAGACATCATGAAAGTAATGCAGAGGTATATTAAAACCCAGCAGAGAATTGGATATTCATTACACATCTTTTATAATCCCTTCACATCTGACAGGTCATTAGACTCTCCATCTCTGTTTCTCTTTACAGCCTGATAAAGGCTGTCTTATTTTATCATTTTTTGGCCCGTCCTGGTGACACAATCATCTTATTTTTTATTTTTTTTATTTATTTTTATTTAAAAAAAAAAAAAAAATCCGCGATGCACTGAATTCGCGATAGTTGAACTGCGATATAGCGAGGGATTACTATATATATATATATATATATATATATATATATATATATATATATATATATATATATATATATATATATATATGTGTGTGTGTGTTGCAATATTGTTTGCTTCACCATAATGTGACTTGGAATTATTTAATATAAAGTCATCTCCACTGCCCATGGCTTAGTAAAATTTCAAAACCAGGCCTCAGGTTTCCCCTCTTTACCCTACCCTTCTCATAAGGACTTGGTGTCACACAGATGTTATGAGTAATTTTTTTTTATTTTTTTATTACTGAACCATATTATTGTACATCTTGACTGTCATTCTCTTGAATGATAGGGACTTTAATATCTCCTCCTTCCATATCATATTTTTCCTAGTTTGAGTGTCTTCTAATCCTAATATAAATATTTTTACCAGACCCTCATTGTCCATCATGGTCGAATATCAAAACCAACATGATTTTTTTGTTCTGTTCCTTTCCTTTCGTGTAACTTATCCCGTTCCCATACTCTAACCTCACAAATTGTTCTAAGGCACTTCATCTTGAGTGTTTTGTTCTTTCGTGTAATTTATCCCTTTCCCATACTCTAACCCCACAAATTGTTTTAAGGCACTTCATCTTGAGTGTTCTGTTCTTTTGTGTAACTTATCCCGTTTCCATACTCTAACCTTACAAATTGTTTTAAGGCACTTCATTTCGAGTATTTCAGCTATCTTAAAGTTACTTTGTAAATTTGGAGAGAAGAATTATTTTTTGGATAAAAGATTAACCAAGCTTACTGGTGGTGAAGTTTAGTGTAATTGTGATGACTAGTATATAGGATATGATGGAAATATTCGAGTTGATCTACCTTGCATGCAACTTTCCAAACTGTAGATCCTGTCTTTTCACCAGAGCTTGCTTTAATTTATTGTGTTTTTAAACCTTGTGGCGTAATTAGTGCTATACAGCAGCATGAGACATTCCCACAAATAATTGCTTCTAATAATATATATTGTAGTGCATTAATAGAGCAGATTAGTTTGATGCAGGTTGCTCAAGATCAAACAAACCACATGTGGGTTACTGCATTTGGTTTTGTATTGTTCTTGCAGCCTTCTTCAATATGAATTTTCTTCTCTGAAGATGGAATTATTTATGTCAATGAAGCATCATTGAATATAATACACATTTAGCAACTTGAAACTAATTTTCAATAAAATTTCTCTAAAAGATACAAATAATTAGCCAATTCCTCCCTCCCTCTTCCTTGTTTTACTGGAGTAAGTTACTAAGCATTGAGAAGTCTGTGGGCTAATTTTAAGGAACTTGTTGACTTAAAATATAGTGTATTTTTCACGGATGTTCTGTTTTGCTGCGTTACAGGACTGGATCATACATACTGCACATCATCATATCATCTTTAGCCTATTGCTCTCAAGGGACTTTACAGTCTTGCTTAGTTTCATCATTTCAGGATGTGGTTTGATTTAATAAGGGTTTGTGCAAGTCTGATGCCAGCTTAATTGGCAGAGTAAACTAAAGATGCTATGTAACTTGTACTAAATATGTTTTGTTTCAGTAATTTGTAATACTATTTCCCTTGTCTTTATCGCCAAATATTTCTCCACTAAGGGTTTATAATTATTTATCTTTCTAAAATTTAAGGAATTTGTGGTATTTTGAATCATAATGTAAATAAATAGCATACACAGTTTTGTCAATAGCACTGTTCATACACTATTATAAGTTTTGAAAAAAAAAAAAATTTGGCGTTAGTTACTGACACTGCAAAGTACAATATGCTTTTGAGTGATCAGGAGTTCTTTAGAAGCAAAAACATATCCATATTCTATTTTCTTTTAATTTGAAAAACGTGTGTACTATTGCTTATAAAAATGTAATAAATCTAGAAGTATATTTGTAAAATTTTAACTAATATCCTAATATCTATAATTTATTACCTGCAAACTTCAAATCACCTCTTCCATGTGGCGACCTTTATATAAGAGGTCTGGTGTTTTGTATTGATAATATTTTACTTCCAATTATTTTCTCAGATTTGCACCTAAAAAAACAGTACTTTGTATCTTAGGACACACTCAAGGTTAAGCTCTGTCACAAGGCTACCTTAGTGATTATGCAGAAGAGGCTTAATGGTGCATCCACAGAAAATATTATAATGACTTTGTGGATGATAACAAGTTTCAATAGTTATAGATAGCTTTGTAATGTATCCTACCTCAGTGTATTATCTACGTAATCTCTATACCAAACTATTCAAAAAAATTCCTCTACCACAGGAAAAGGATAAAATGGAAGTGAAACTTTATTACAAGTTTTTCCCGTTTTGAAATGCGCTCTAGGCGCAATATGGGGGGGGGGGGGAATTATGCTGCAGTATGCAGGGGGGGAAAATTATAAAATACACGGCATTGTAAATCGGAAGGTGTGCCCTGAAGGTGATCTCAAGATTAGTATTCATTATTGGATGTTTATTTCTTTGCACTTACAGGTACAGATAGTGATGCTTTTCTGTATCCTGCTCTTCGGAGTTTTTTACAGGAATAATGCCTTCCTGGATGTAAACCTTTAGTAAAAATATGACATCATAACAAAGATACAGTGTGCTCTGGATGTTTTTAGGGGTTATAGCTTTATTTTGCTTCATCAGAAAGGGTTGGCCCATTATACACCACAAGTAATATCAAGGTTTTAAGCCCTAAGCAGAATATTTTGTCCATTCCATAAACTTCAGTGTAGATTGCTGTCAAAGCAGAAAGCATATTTTGAAATTATCTTCTCGTCTTTTTTTGGATGTAAATATGCCTTAACACGTATATATCCAGTAGTATGGGCCCTTTGTTATCTATATATTGCAAGTTCTACATTTGAAAATTTCTGCTGTAACAGCCTGATGTAATAATGTCCTTTCCAAATGAAATCTCTCTAAGTTCCATATAATATGTTATTCTATTGATAATTGTTTAATGTTGTTTTGCATTTTACTTTCTTAAAATAAATACTTAGGTTAGATTTCGGGTGTAAACTTCAGATATATATATATATATATATATATATATATATATATATATATATATATATATATATATATATATATATATATATATATATATATATATATATATAATTTTTTTTTTCACTTTTCAGAAGTGCATGGGTTGCACACGCTGCTGCAGCTGTGACAGTCCAAACGTCACACAGTGGCTGGATGTCTCTAGCCAGATGGCACCTACAAAGCCTCCTCCAATTCCTCCTAATGAAAGGACTCCTGAGCATCTCACTTCTATTGCTTCTCAGTTTTCTCCTAGTACAGAGCTTGCACTGTGCGATCGGTGTCTGACACTCAGGGAAAAGGGCAATTTCTGCCCTTTGTGCCAAGGATGTTACGAAGATGATGACTATGACTCAAAGGTAATTAAAAAGACGTGGTGATGGTTCTATTATTATAATATTATTGCTCTGGCCTCTATATGATATATGCACATTTCATATATACATTCACACTTAATGTTGGAGTTTCTAATACTCCCTGAAGGAGGGGGGTAGAAGACTTCCTCTGTGTTCCCCTGCATGTCATAAAAGTCGACTAAGTGAGACAGAACTGGGGGACTGAGAATCCCCTACTCTTTATTTCATCCTACGAGTGGCCAAGAAATGTGGGGGTATTCTGGCAGGAGAGATCCAGCCAGAACCCTAGTAGTTGGGTCTTTGAATATGCATGGTTGTGGTGTAAGTAAGAGTAAGAGGGATGTGATAGGAAATATGTTTGTGGAGAGAAAGATAGATGTATTTGCAATGAGCAAAAGTAAGATAATAGGAAATGGTGAGGTAACATTTTGGAGTGTGGTAGGTAGGGTGTCTGGAATTGAGAGAGGGAGTGGTTCTGTTTGTAAGCGAAGAGATAAATAAGTGTGTGGTGGAGTGGAAGGAAGTATCATCTCTTATAATAGCAGCTAAAGTAATACTGGGATGTAAGGTTTGGTCATTTGTATGAGCATATGGCCCTGGCAATGAAAGAAGTGAGGAAGAAAGAGAAGAATTTTGGATGAAATTGAACGAGTGTGTGGAAGAGTTGGGAATGAATGTGAATGTGGTGTTGATGGAAGATTTGAATTATAGAGTAGGGAATGATTCAGTGGATGGTGTAATTGGGAAGTACAGTGATCCCTCATTTATCACGGGGGTTCGGTTGAGGGACCACCCACGAAAGGTGAAAATCCGCGAAGTAGGAGCACCGTACTTGTTATAGGTATTTTACATTTATTTTTGCCTTTACTGTATAAACCCTCCCTACACTGTTAACAAACCACCCTTTTCTTTATTAATAACACCGCACAATCGTAAATTTATATGAATGTGATAGGTAAGCTTACCATGAATGACGTGATGATGACGTTTACATACTCCACAGCCAGTGACTGCTTTTTGCGAGAGAAGAACATGGTAATGGGGAGTTGCTGTCGCTCTCTCATCTTTTGTGCGAAGATGGTCTCGTAAGAGTCATTGCATCGTCGATAAGATTGCAGAAGTGCACTGAACGAACCATATCATCGTCATGCTCCTGCGACAGTTGTTGGAGTTCTTTGGCCATGTTTTACATGGCTGCCAGCCATTCAAGTGTAAGGCCAGGTTCTTCGACTTCATCGTGTGCTTGCTGTTGTTGTTCTCCCTCTTCTTCACTCACTGATTTTGTCATTTCCTCCAAGTCTTCATCAGTCAACGGCTGCGAGTGGCAGTCGATCAGTTCATTGACGTCTTCGTGAGTCATATCTTTAAAGCCCTCTCCACCTAGCAGTGCAGCCAACTTCACAGCATTCTCAACAGCCGAGTTATGGTCTTTGCCAGGAGTGAATCTCTTGTAGTCGTAGATGACTTCGGGCCACAATTTCTTCCTGCTGGCATTGATTGTGACTTGCTTCATCTCTTTTGAGTGCATTCTGAATATTTTGAAGGCATGTAGCAATCGTGTAGTTACGCCAGTACGCCTTCAGTGCGAAATCTTTGTCCGCATCTATGGAGTCAACCAGGTTCGCCAGGGCATTTCGTGTTCAGAGGACCTTGAACGCACGAATAACACCTTGATCCATAGGCTAAATCAGTGATGTCGTATTCGGTGGCAGGAACTCTACTTGAACACCGTCATAATGGAGATCAGTTGCGTGGCCACCAGCATTATCCATCAACAGAAGGACTTTAAATTCAAGGCCCTTCTCCGCAAGATAAACTCGGACCTGAGGGATAAAGCATTGGTAAAACCAGTCAATGTGAGGCTTTTCGTGATCCAGGCCTTAGGGTTATGCATTCAATACACAGGCAGCAGATTCTTGTTTTTATTCTTCAAAGCCCTAGGGTTCTTTGACTTGTAGATAAACCCTGGCTTTAACGTAAAGCCCGCAGCATTCCTGCACATGACGAGGGTAACATGGTCTTTTTGCGCTTTAAATCCAGGGGCATTAGCTTCTTCCTTGAAAAGAAAAGTGCGAGACGCCATTCTCTTCCAAAATAACCCAGTCTCATCCATGTTGAACACTTGCTCAGGAGCATAACCGCCTTCCTCGATAATTTTCTTGTAGTCATTGTTTACATAATCTTCAGAGGCAGCTTCGCCATGCACCGAATCTTTAGGCCAAAGCGTTTTTGAAATTTGGCGAACCATCCCTTGCTAGCAAGGAATGATGGTTTCCTTGGTGGAGAATTGTTGAACGGTCCTGGTTGTGGGTCTTCCATTTCTTCTTTCTCCTCCTCGCCACGGTTGCCACTGTCGTCGTCGGGTTCGTTTGCAGCGAATGTCTCTTAATGCTTCTTCGTCTTTGTTTTTATGATACTGGTGTCTAAGCTGATGTTCTTCTGCAATCAGCAATCCACAGGGCCAAAGCAGATTCCATCTGCACTGTTATCTTATTTTGGGGTGTTACGACCCTCTTCGCTCTTTTGTTAAAAGTAAGAGATGCTTACTTCCTGATATTCGCCTCGTCCTTCTTGATGGAGCGAACAGTAGATTCGTTGATGCCAAAATTGCGGTCGACATCTGAGAACCTTCTTCCTTCCTTCAGCATATCTAACAGTTTTACCTTATATGCTGTGGTCAACATCATCCTTTGCTGCTTAGGCTCACTACCAGAAGCCTTAGAAGATGAAGGATGCTTGGGCAGCATTGCAGGGGTTGAAATACAAAAGTTTCACAAAAAACACAAGCACAACGTATTAAGAGGAATAACGCGAATGGCGCACACGTGAGTAACTGAATGGTTGAGGCGAGACAGTGGAAGATGCTGGAAGAATCAAGCTTCAATTAAAAAACCAATCAGACCCCAGGATACAGAACACAATTCAGTGATTCGTTGTCTCCCACCCATCAGCCAATAGCATTTCGTGTACTATCTCATGTAGGTGCGACCCTTTGCATTTTCCATGACGCCGATACCGGTATCGTATTTTATATGGTGCAATACTGTGAGTTACATGTTTAAATTTATGTTTTTTTAATATTTTCTACTGTTTTATTATTCTTGGGCTAGGAAATACTTTTTTTTTTATCAATAAAATTATGAAAATACTGGAAATTTTAATATGTACTATCTCACGTAGGTGCGATCCTTTGCGTTTTCCGAAACACCGATACCGGTATCGTATTTTATATGGTGCAGAGTTACATGTTTATATTTATGTTTTTTACTATTTTTCACTGTTTTATTATTCTTAGGCTGGAAATACTTTTTTTTATCAATAAAATAATGAAAACAACTGGAAATTTTAATATTTCCACATATCGTGCATTCCCGCATATACCCAGAAAATCTGCGATATAAAATACGTATGCTCGCCAAAAAAATCCGTGATGCAGTGAATCCGCAGTAGGTGAATCACGATATAGCGAGGGATTACTGATGGAGTACCTGGTAGGAATGAGAGTGGAGAGAAAATTATAAAAATGTGTATTGAGAGAAAGATGCTGATTGCTAATACTATATTTAAAAAGAAGTATGTGCACAATTATACGTGGGTCAGAGTAAATAATGGTAGAGTAGTTGACAGATCATAAATGGATTATGTTGTGGTGGACAGGATTGTGATTGGAAGAGTGTTGGATATGAATGTACTGAGAGGAGCTGGTTGTGGAATGTCTGATCATTATTTAGTTGAGAGTGGGAGAAAAGAGGAGATGCGAGAGAGGAAGATAGGTGCTAAAAGTGAGTGAATTGAATAAGAAAGAGAAAGTATGCGAGTATAAGGCTAGTCTAAGGAATGTGTGGAAGGTAGTAAAAGAGAAAGTGGAGGAGGGACAGGAAGAAGAAAATGGGCTTGTTTCAAGGAGGAAGTCGTGATGTGTACCTCTGAGGCAGTGTGCGAAAGGAGACTAACGGGTGGAAGTATAAGTAAAGGTAGTGAATGGTGGAATGAGCAGGTGAGTGCAGTAGTGGCTGAAAAGAAGCATACATTTGAGGTAGGATTGCAGGTAGGTAATGTGGAGGTGTATGAAAGGTATTATGCAAAGAGGGAGGCGAAGAGAGAAGCGGATGTAAGGTGGGTTAGATGCTTGTCTGAGAATTTTGTATGGAATAAAAAGATGTTTTGGAAGGAAGTGAAAAAGTGAGTTTGGTAGGGAGGCGAGGGTGAAAGGAGCAGATGGGCAATTGCTAGTAGGTGAAATAATGGTGAGAGAGAGATGGGCTGAATATTTCAAGGTACTACTAAATGAAGATGATACAGAGGCAGAGATTGTGGCTGCGGAAAATGAATGGAGAATGCCCATGTTAGGTGACGAATATGATAAAGAAATAACAAAATAGGAGGTATATTTGGTATTTAGAGGAAAGCAGGTAAAGCACCTGGGATAGATGGGTGTCATGTTGAATGCTTGTCAAAAGGTGGGGAGGCATTAGTAGAATGGTTGGATAGGTTGTTGAATGTTTGTTTCAGGAAAGGGAAGGTCCCAGTTGATTGTAGAAGTGCATGTGTAGTTCTACATTACAAAGGGAAAGGTGATAAGTATGAGTGTAGTAGTTTCAAAGGAATTTGCATGTTGAGTGTAGTTGGTAAGGTGTATTGAAAAGTGTTAATCGAGAGAATTAGGAAAGGTATTGATAGATTGATTGGGGAAGAACAGTGTGGGTTCAGGAGAGAAAGAGGATGTGTGGATCAGGTGTTTACAGTAAGACTGGTGCATGAGAAGTTCTTGGAGAAAGGTTGGGACACTTTTTGGGCCTTTATGGACTTGGAGAAAGCTTATGTCAGGGTTGTTGAGTGTGTTGACTGTATGGAATAAGTGGAAGTTTGATGAATGAGGTTAAGAGTTTTTACATGAACAGTAGAGTGTGCGTGAGAGTTGGGAATGATATGAGTGATTGATTTGAGGTTAATGTAGGGTTACATCAAAGATTTGTAATATCTATGGGTTAATGTGTGTATGGATGGAATGGTAAGGGAAGTAAATGAAAGAGTATTAGACAGAGGTCTGGAACTTGTGGGTGACAATGGGAGGTTTTGGAAATTGACTTAGTTGCTATTTGTGGATGATACTGTACTGGTGGCTGATACTGAGAATGAACTAAATCATTTGGTGACTTGAGTTTGTTAGGGTGGATGAAAGGAAGTTGCGAGTGAATATTGGTAAAAATAGTCATGAGATGCGTGAGGAGTGTTACTGTTGACAGATTAAATGAAGGAGTGAATGGGGAGTTGCTTAAAGAATTTCAGAGTTTTAAGTATCTGGGGTCGCATGTATCAAGGAGGTAAGTCATGAGTGAAAGAAGCAAGTAAATGTCTAGATGGGTTGAAAATTGTAATGAGAAATAGATATTTGGCAATGAATGCAAAGAGAAGGATTTATGAAGGTGTGATTGTACCGACAACATTTTATGGAGCAGAGACTTGGAATGCAAAAGAGGATGAAAGGAACAAGTTGAATGTAATGGAGATGAGATGTTTGACAAGTTTGATTGGTGTATCTACAATAGATAGAGTAAGAAATGAGGATGTCAGGCATAGAACGGGTGTTGAAACGAAGCTGTCAGATAACTTAGATCAGATAGTGTTAAGTTGATTTGGACAGGGAAAGAATGAGTGATGAACAAATAGTGAAGAGAATGTGGAGTATAGAAGTCTGGTCAAGAGGAAGACCTAGAATTAGATGTATGGATGGCGTGAAATGGGCACTGAATGCTCGTGGAATTTCAGTAGAACAGGGTAGAGAGCGTGCAAGAGATAGGAATGAGTGGAGGTAAATTGTATACAGGTGACACAGACCAAAGAGATTTCTCGCACCTGCTGGCTCAGTGAACTGTGTTGGACAAATGTGAGTGGAGTTGCCATGTGATGAAGTGGTGGGGGTAAACCAGCTGCAGCTGTCGGGCATCATTGTAGAATATTCTTGCCCAACTATCTTGTAGGTGACCAAAGCAGAGGAGAAATGAGGCACCCCATTCTCCCCAAGGAGTTAAGAGGAGTGGTAGAGGTATGTGTGGATTGTGGTGAATGTGTGTTGCTTGGCTTGGCCAACCCGCATGCAAGGGGGAATCAGGCCACGTATATGTATGTATGTACTGTATACCAACAAATTTGGAAATATTAATAGTCATACAGGAATAATAGTTATGATAATAATAATTGCTTGTTGAAGAATTTAAATATATTTTCCAAATCTCCATCTTACGCTAACTGCTGTATTTATTTTGTTAAATGGCCCAAATCTAAATCACTACATTTCTGTGGAAATTATTACTAGGCGCTAATAATTATATATATCAAATGTTTTAGAAATTAATTACAGACCATCATATACACTGTAGCATTTTTACAAATTGGTGTTCTGGCATGCAGTATTTTATATGCTGTATTCGATATAATGCTTGCATGCACAAGTGACTAGTAACGCAGGTTCATACACCCTGATGTTCAACATGTTTTACATGAAAATTGTGAACAGTAGAGTATTCAGTATACACAGAAATTTCATATTCTAGTGTGATATGCTAATACAAGAATGAAGGGAAATTGCTTGTAAATACTGGTTGTGCACTAATGCAGACTTTGATCTGCTATAGTACAGAAGTCGGTCTAAACAGTACTTGAACAAGTGACCAGCAATACAGGATTTCCTTTCCCTGATGTTCATTATGTTTATGGATGAGTGTGTTACTAACATTAAAAAATATTATATACAGTGGGTCCCTGTTTAACGTCAGGGTTCTGTTCCTGACAGCTGACTTAATCCGGATTTCGACATAAGTTGGAACACATAAATTCGAACGTAGGTCCCCCAACCTAAGTTAAAAATCAATACTCTAAAATATAGAAAAATAATCTAAGTTATTCATCTAAGACATAGAAATAGTAAACCTAAACTTAGCAGGATTGCTTACCTTTACTTGTGTAATCTAAAAAAAAAAATAAAAGTACACTACAGTATATAGTACAATATTGCTTACTTTTACTAGTGTGGTCGGCTTGCACCCTGGAAGGGGCATTGCAAGTGATGGTAACCCCCTCCCTTATTTCTGCTAATATACTCTGAAACTTTTGCTGCTTTCTCATCACCACTAGCAGCGTCACCTTGCACCCTTAGGTTATGCAAATTAGCTTGACTCATAAAACGATTAAACCAACCCCTACTGGTCACAAACTCTTCACTTTCACTCCCTTTGCCGAGGAACGTAATGCTTGACGTAAATTGAGGACCTCCTGTAATATTAAAGCTATACAGTATTTAAACAACTAAGAAAAATGTTAGCAATAATAAATTGGAGATAAAATTCACATCACATACATACGGGATTAGTACAGTCTCCTTTCTTTTTACGCGTTTATACTATGCGAAATTGGAATAGCACGTCTTGAAAATAATAATAAAAAAAAAAAAAGCATGAAAAGGCGAAAAAAATGGTTCACTTTAGTAATTAAGTGACTGCCTATGAGGCAGTTTCCCACCATGCTGCCATGTGCTTCAGTCTCTTCAACCAGGGGTTAGCTCTCCCCCTTCCTCCTGTTCTTCTCCTCCCTCTCCTACCGCTTAAGCCACCTCCTCACCACCACCCTGCTCGTCCCAGTATGCCTGTTGCCCATCGTATAAAGAGTGAGTAGCTAGGGATTGGCTCTCCCACTTCCTCCTCTTGTCCTCCTCCTACCGCTTATGTCATCTTTGTTTACGTTTGTAGATAGGGTTTTTTTCTCCCTCATCCTCCTCATCTTCCATCGCTTGAGTCGCGTGCTCACCGCCACCATGCACGTCTCAGTATGCCTGTTGCCCACCACATAAGGGTGCGTTTATTTTTTTTTGCTGTTCAGTATTTATTTGTATATCTGTATATCTTTTATACTGTACACTATTTGTATATCATTATAAATAACTACAGGTCTTTCAGCTTTGTTATGTACTTATAAAATATGTTTACTTATCATATATATTTGGTATAGTGTGTTTATTTACGGTTGTGGAATGTATCTATGCCAATTATCATTATTCCTTATGGGAATTGACTGTTTACATTACACGTAATTTATATTACCTTTGCCTTTTAAGAACCTATCCTCGCGTTGTTCCAAGAGGCGAGTGTACCTGTACATAAACAAGAGATTATGCAGTAATGAAAAACAGCCACTCTTAAACAATATGTATATTGCACTATCCTTTGTCATAAAATTGTATTTATCTGATGTAGTCGGTAGGATCTAATGTAGTGAGAATTTATGCAACCTCTGTATCTCGTAGTTCATTCTCTTACTGTTCATTACCTATATTTCCTTGGACGGGCCAGGAATACTTACTCCGTGTTCTACGTGTCGTAAAAGTTGACTAAATGAGGTGGTGCTAAGCAGAACCCTAAAATCATTTTGTGCTATAACTCATATTTCAAGGTGGACACTTGCTTATGTATGTAGATATTGACAGATAATCCTTAACTTTGCTAGGAATACTGTAATAACCAAACTGCTGCTTCTGAAGGTTGCAGATATAATTGTCATGAAATGTGTATGCTTTATATTACCTAAAACATTTCATCCATTATTAACTTGTTAGTCATTGCAGGTAAAAGACAAAAGTCGTCATACACACTGCAATATATTTTAAGATTTTTATTTAGTTAATCAAGAATGACGGTAACTACTGAATGTATTTACTTTCAGATGATGGAGTGTGGAAGATGTGGTGAGTGGATTCATGCTCACTGCGAAGGTTTAAACAACGAACATTACCAGATTCTTAGTTTCCTTCCTGACTCAGTGGAATATGTATGTCGAATCTGCATTATGGAAGAGGAATCCAACTGGTTAGATGCAGTCAATAAGGAACTTGCAGCTGGCTGTGAAGCTGTGATTCAGTCACTTATTAACAGCAAATGTGCCAAGCATTTAGTCAAGAGAGAAATTAATAAGCTGTCTTTGTCAGGCCTATCTTCTCTGTCATATACATCATCGGTCATATCTAATCCAATGCAGAAGCAAGAAATGTTGTTAGAACACACAAAAGCATCAGTTGGTGGTGAAAAGCTAGTCTTGACTGACACCCAGTCATCTGTTCCTCTAGCTGTTACCAGTAGCGGTGCAGGATTGTTTGATTTTCAGACAGACCTCGGCAATGAAAATATCACCGGCAATGATGCTATTCCAGTACTTGAAAATGAAAATAGTGATAATTCTTCACACATTGTTTCATCAGCATTCAATCAAGATAATGGTTGTGGTGCTTTCTCAAGTGCATCCGAAGGTGATGTTGTTATTAATCAACCAACTGTTAGAAATCATTATATAGTAGAGTCTCATGTGCATTCAGCAGAAAACTCATTTATGGAAAATGCAGTAATAACTCAGATTAATACCTGTAACACAGATATTGCTAACCATACAGGAACTGAGCAGACTACTAAAAATTTATGCACTATAAGTCAGACTTATTGTGGTAAAGAACCTGCTGTGCTTTTCAAGGACTTGCTTGTTGAAAATAGCACCCAACATAAGACTAACTGCAAAGAAGACCGTGGAGAAAAATTGCTGACCAGTGATAATCCAAATCAGGGAAACACCAAATTACGACTGAAGCGTTGCCGAATGCGATCATCTTCTGCATGGACATCATTAGGTCCTCCTGTGTGTAACAGTATTACAAATGAAAACATCAGACTTAAAGAATGTTCTGTAAGGCTGAAGGATATCTGCAAATCCAGGTCACCATCTTTGTCTCCTAGGGTAATTCATGACAGTGACAATGATGATAAACACAAGAAAAATCCCATAACTTTTACACCAGTATCTAGCTCATCTTTACCTGAGTATAAAACAGCTGAAGCTGTTTCGGAAGCCATAACAAATTTAAATATTTCAAAGGCAATTCATGATAATGGGCCAGAGCTCTGTGTTCGAGAAAATCTTCAGACCCTGTTGGATGTAAAGGACGCTGGGGTATCATGCACTCAGGTTGATGGACCAAATGATGAAACCACTACTGCTGCCCATGTTATACGCAATTTATTTTATGATAGCAGGAGTCCTGCCCTTCTGGAATCTGCAAGTGTAAGGCAAGAGACACCAGAGAGTCCAAGTTGTGAAAAAAGTGATGACAATGTTATTGATATGGCCAATAAAATTAATATCAATAACAACAGCACATGCAAAAGTACAGATATTGCCTGTTTGGAGAATCGGTTCATAAGCCCAAAATATAAGATTACCAAAGATATAGATGATGACTGTGTAAGTAGTGAAGTCAGTTCTTTCTGTGATACTGACACAGAAATTGAAAGTATTCAAGATGATCCTGATGAACCAAAGGATTTACTGAGTGTGAGGGAAAAGCTAAGAGATGGGAAATATAATTCCCTTCTTCAGTTTCATGTTGATACAGCCAGGGTAATAGAATTTGGCAAACACCTTAATCGCAGCCAGACCCGAAATATATTGACATCATATACTAAACACATGAAAGACTGTTTTCCCTGGTTTAATTTGAAGGGTATCAATATATTTGAACTCGTTGATAAGAAACGATCATTTCCAGTTCCTTTTTCTGATCATAACTATGCATCTCAATCTCAAAATCCAGGTAGTTTGCACTACCGCTTTACACCACGTGACGTGCCTACAATTCGAAAGCGAAATTGCAGTCCCTTAAAAGGAGTGATTACTCATGATCATCGTAAGTGTGTATTATGTGGTCAGGAAGGTGATGGTGATCCAAATAGCACTGGTCGATTACTTTATTTGGGCCAAGATGAATGGATGCATATCAACTGTGGTCTTTGGTCTTCAGAAGTATATGAAGAAGTAGATGGGGGTTTACAGAATGTATACCTTGCAGTGAATCGTGGACGTTTGGTAAAATGTTCTATGTGTCAGGAGCGTGGGGCGACTGTTGGCTGTTGTCACAAGACTTGCCAAGCAACTTATCACTTTATGTGTGCCAGGCAAAGTGTTTGTCAGTTTATGGAAGACAAACGTATATATTGTCCTGTCCACATGAGCTCTGCAAATGGTGTTGAAAAATCTGATGATTTTCTAGTGAATAGGTGCGTTTATGTTGATATGGACTCAGAAAAAAAGAAATGGAAGCAAGTTGCGGGTAATCGTGTTAACATTATTATTGGGTCCCTCATAATCAGGAACTTGGGAAAAATTGTACCAGAATCTGATAGTGCCGAGGCTCTGATTCCAGTAGACTTTTCTTGTAGTCGGAAATACTGGAGCACTGTAGATCCAACAAAACAAGTATCATACACCTGTCGAACTAAGAGAGTGATCCCTACATCAGATGATTCTTTGCTGGGAGAAGGGGCAGAAATTCATCGTACAATTGATCATTCATTGGGTGAAGATGCCGTTCAGAGAGAAATGACTGCTCTAAGGAAATGGTTCAAGCAGCTAGAGGAAAGCAAAGTTGAAAAAAAGTCCAGAGAGACTAACATTATTCCTCCACATTTGTGTCCTCTCTACCGCAGTATTAAGGAAAGAGATTCAATGCAAATCATAGAACTAGGGACACGCTGCTGCACTCCCCCTTCCGTTGTGGAATCAGACGTGCGTCAGTGCATTGAAGACATTATTGACAAAGTCAGCCGCTCTGTTGAAGAAGAAAGCTTACTCTTTGATAGCGACTTGCCAGCCATTGTTAGTGCTGCTGACAATGAACTGATATCTATGGTGCTTAATGATCTGGATGCCTGCGACCCAATAACACTCCATTCCACTCCCTCAACCTCAGGCAGACCTAGCCCACTAGATATTGATTTTTTGAGCACCTGCGATCATATGATGGACTCAGGGAAGGTATCTCACTCAGGTAACTTGACTCAGGAGGCTCAGGAAACAGTTTGTGATTCGCAGGTTATGCTAGAAGAGGATGTTTCCAATACTGCAGCAACACTAGCTCCCGTTCTCCAAGCATCTCTGTCTCATTCTTCCATACAATCCCAGAGTAGTAATAGCCACGATCATATTCACCAAGAAGGTTATGATGAGCAGTTGACTCCAGCTTTGACAGACACTTTTGACGACATCAAAGAGTCCTTTGTAGACACTGTTTCGCCACCACCTTCAAACAATCAAGTTCCAATGCCTTCAACCTTGGAACTGAACTTGTCCAGGGAGAAAAGCTGTGATCCCAACTCATCGTCTAACAGTACCTCTGACAACTCCACCAGCAGTAGTAGTGAGAGCAAAAGTGACAGTAACAGCAGTAGTTGTAGTAATAGTAAGAGATCTGCTAGTAGCAGTATTGGAGTGGCGACAAGTAGCCCAGAGAGTTGTATAGCTGGTGTCATAAGCAATAACAGCAGTCCTGATACATGTTCTAGAGTTCTATCAGAAAATTTAGGCAACACTGACAGCAGTAGCAGTAATGACTCCTCTCAGAGTATGAGGTGCGCAACTCAGAATTCAAGTGCTTTACTATCTGCCAAGGCTAACTCTGCTCTGAAACAGATTTGTAGGGTATTACCAATGCCATCAACCCAGGGTAGGCGTTCCTCTTCCGCTAGTGAGCATAGTGATGCTGTTAGTTTTGACGTGTCGCCTCCTGTTTCAAGACGATCTCCACGTAACTTTGTTGATGATATTAGCATAACCCCAAATGGAAGAAGAAATGATAGAAAAAAGATTTGTATGAAAAGAAACTACAAAACCGTAATAAAGAAATATCCTTTGAGAAGTGGAATGCGTAAAAGTAAGCCATACGAAACCGTCCAAATTGAAATTAACGAAACAATTGAGATCCCAAGGGGAGAGGGATCAGGCATGATGCGGAAGAGTCGTAAGAGAAAATGGAGTGGCATATTAGACACAGATGAGGAAAATGACAGGAACAACAGGGACTCCTGCGAACTCGAAGGGACAGAACTTACGTTAGATCATTGCAGAAATGAAGATGATTCCAAAGAAAATTCGGTTTCAAAGAAAGTCTTGAAGTTCTCTGATGACAGTAGTGACATTACTGTTAGCATTGTCAATAACAATAATAACCTGTGTGATTTTTCAAAGTCACGTGTTCATAAATACCGCCACAAGACTGTCTTGCAACTAGATGGGGCAGCTGATGGATCATCATCTAGTGCTGAGATGAGTGAGAGTCAAGATGAAGGAATGATTGGAGATTATCAAAAGATTCCTAAGCCTGAAGACTCTCAGTCTCCTCCTCCTCATTCAACCCTGGCAATGCGCATCAAAGAACAGAGTTTGGCAAGAAGTTCACCAGGGGAAGAGGGACCATACAAATGTGGCAAATGTAAAAGACTTTACAGGTAAATATATTTTAATTTCAAGTTATTGAGGTATCGGAGTTAACCATCAAGTACTGCATCCACTGCAACTACCTTTTAAATGACGAGAGTGTAATCTGGTTATGTGATGTTTGTGTATTGTTTCACATGATGTTTAAATCCTTTAGCATAATGATGACACCACCAAATCCTTGCTTAAGTCTCCCACTCTCTTCCTGCCTATTGTATGCAGGAAGCAAAAGTGTTATGTGTTATTACTAGAAATCTTATATTATTTTTTATTCTTCAAGAATTAATTTAGCCCCAAAAACCATTCAACTGCTATCGCTCTGTTCCGTGCAGATGTTAACTAGTTGAAAATCATTATAATATAGTCTCTATGACCTTTGAGAGCACTGTTAATCAAGTTTGATCATTATGATTAGGTTCTCTAAATTTAATTGCAACTTTTTATATATATATATATATATATATATATATATATATATATATATATATATATATATATATATATATATATATATATACACACATACATATAGTATATATATACAATCAGCTTGCTTTTTACGCGTTTTTAAAATACGCGAAATTGGAATAACGCCCCCAAAAAAATAATAGTAAAAAAATGCGAATTACACGAATAACACCCAAGCAAAAAAATTCTGAAAAAAAATGTTCATTTTAGTAAATAAGCAACTACCTCTGAGGCACTTTCCCACCTTGCTGCCATGTGCATACGTTTACATGGGAATTAAGGGGAAACCCTGGGTTGGGAGGGGGGCAGGGGGTGAAAAGGACGCTTTTCTCTTGCTAATTTCTGGCAACTTTAACGTGTGCTGGTGCCAGGTGTAAAAAGAAGGGCTCATCTAAACTATAATCAGCAAAAAATTGCCCTTTTATGTAAGTATTCATAGTAAAATAATGTCATAAATGACAATGTTTTGATATCCTTTCGTTGTGTTGCATTTTACATCAATATGACTTAGATAATCAGCGTTTCTTTACGATAACTTCGTCACTAGGGATTGAAGCAAGTGTTGGAAGAGTGGTATAAGGTGTTTTGGTGAGCTCATCTGATTCAGTTGCCCTTTAAGGGTACACCCTGGGTTGGGAGGGGGTGAAGAGGACGATATTCTGTTTTACTCATTTCTGGCAATTTTAACATGTGCTGGTGCCAGATGTAAAAGGAAAGGGCTCTATCTAAACTAAAACAGCAAAAACTTGCCCTTTTATGTAAGTATTCATAGTAAAATGATGTCATAAATGACGATGTTCTGATATCCTTTCGTTGTGTTGCATTTTACATCAATTTGACTTAGGTAATCAGCGTTTCTATACGATAACTTCGTCACTAGGGATGGAAACGAGTGTTGGAGAGTGGTACGAGGTGTTGTGGCGAGTTCATCTGATTCAGTCGCCTTTTAAGTGAAAAGTATCTATGCCCATTATCATTATTTCTTATGGATTATGACTCGTTACATTATGCGATTTTTACATTACACGTCACTCCTGAGAACCTATCTTCGCGTTATTCCAAGAATTGGGTATATATATATATATATATATATATATATATATATATATATATATATAATATATATATATATATATTGAAAAATTGACGTGAACATCAAGAAATTAAAAGACAGCAAATGCATACTGGAGGTAGTGTTTTAGCAACTAAATAAAAATGCATGTTTTACTCAAACGGCAAGCACACCATGCTTTAAATAATGCATTGCAGAGTGTGTATAGAGAAAGATTTTCGAATATATGTACAGATCTCTTTCTCCATACGTTATCTCAGGATGAAGTTTTTTCTCCCTGATGATCATCTCTGTAGAGAAACCTTGTACTGCCCACTTAGCACGAGAACCACTCTCATTTCACAAACATGTCTACAATTATCTGCCTATTATTTTTTCTTGTTTTATAACCATGCACATTCAGACGTCATGTTACTTTTCTTTGCAGGAGCACTATACAAAGGGGAAGATATCCTACCCCCTTGCTATACCCAGGTTATTGACTTTTACTATTCACAGGAAAACTTAGTGGCAGTATTAATGCCCCCTGCCCCAGAATAAAGTTAAAAGAAAATTCAGAGTAAGAGAGTCAACTTTGGTAAGCAGAGGGCACATGGGTCCTCTTTTGATTCAAACTCAAAAAAAAAAGCACAGTAAAAAAGAGAACTATTGAAGACAGGGTTAACAATTCCTCACTTCGAAAGAAACCTCTCTCTGTTGTGCAAAGCAGTAAGAAAAGGAAAAAACTAATAACAACCATAATAGAAATAATAATAATGATTATTATTATTATTGTACTAATTATTATTATTATTATTGTACTAATTATTATTATTATTATTATTATTATTAAAGTCAAAGTCATTTTCTTTGACTTAGCCATTGCCCTTATAAGGGGGAATATGGCTTTGGTATATGGATGGATAATAATAATACTAATTATTATTATTATTATTATTATTATAATTATTATTATTATTATTATTATTACTACTAATAATAATATCCAAGTGAGGAGTTAAGCATCCTTTGCCTCCATAAGTCATGCTTTTTTCCCACTTACTCTGCATATTCTTCGTATATATAGGGGGTTACATTCGGGAATACTGCCTATATTTTTTTTTTAAATGGGATGGAGCGAGAGAACTGGATCCCCCCCATTCGTATATTCTTCCTGCAGAGAATTATAGCATTATAGGACATTTGTTGTGTGTGTGTGTGTGGAAAAAAAAGGGGGGGGTTAGATATTGGATACCTGAATGTGTATGGTTTTTAGCCGAGTGAGAACAAATGGGAGAATATTGGTAGTATGTTATTACTTAGACGAACGATTTGTGTTAAGAGCCTCATCTGGTGAATGAGTGTATTTTGACTTGGCTTTCCCTTTTACCAGAGAGATTTCAGACTGCATGTAGAAAGTTTGTGATATTTTCTTCCATATTTTGCTATAAGACATTTTTTCTTATGTATATTCAGAACTAAGGAGAGTTACCAGAAACACATTGAAACCTGCACATTCGAAGTTGACAGCTCCAGTACGTCAGATGATGAGGAAGATCATGACCTTATTAAGATTGAAAATGAAGCAATATTGCATTCACTTCCCCTACCTATAAATGTCAAGGTGGAAGATATTGAAGACTCTGTAGTGACTTCAGTGTCTGAAGATGAAAGTGCATATGAGTGTAATACTCAAAATGTTCATTCATTTCCTCAACCTGAAGATGTTAAGATTGAAG
This sequence comes from Halocaridina rubra, assembly GCA_037179515.1. Lineage (NCBI taxonomy): Eukaryota > Metazoa > Arthropoda > Malacostraca > Decapoda > Atyidae > Halocaridina > Halocaridina rubra. The sequence goes on along the minus strand of JAXCGZ010019473.1, from coordinate 30,361 downwards.
ACATTGAAGATTCTGTGATATCTTTGGTCCCTAAAGCTAAAAATGAACATAAGTGTGATACTCATAATGTTCCTGATGCACAAAACACATCTGATATCAAACTAGCCTCACAAGAATTTGCAACTAGTCAAAATATATCCCTGATTGAAAACATAGTATCAAACTTAGAGACCAAAAGAATAGCAGGCTCTGCTGGGGATTTGATGCAAGATTATTCGGATGTTCTTGGCCGTCCAAAATTCTCAGGGGAAGAACCAACCATAAAAAAGTCTAGGATAGACACCAATTTACCTCGCCAACCAGGAGTCCATAGACAAGTCAGAACAGCCATAAAGAAAAGTCCTTTAGCAAGGGGAGATGATGTTGAGTTGTTGCAAGTGGTGCAAGGTGTTCCTTCTCCTGGCACTGAAGTGTTTGTACCGCCCCCTGTCTCACCCGTTAAATATAACCCCATTATGAAGAAGAACGTAAGCCCTCGCAGGTATTCTAATGTTCGTTTGATGAGAGGAGGTCGTAATTATCAATATCGTCGTGCTCCTCCACAGTTACCTTCACAAGAGCATTATCAAGGAACATCTAATATCCATATGAACCCTGCCACAGCAACCCCTATACAGGTCACAGTACAGCCTATGGGAAATACATCAGCTCAAATACTTACTCCAGCTCCTGCTGCAACATTCCAACCTTTTAGTGGTCAGACAGGTCCCTACTCACCTTCCCCACAGCTCACTTCACCTGTAGCTCATATTAGTCCTGCTGTGCAGATAGCTTCCCCTGTTCCACCTCCAATGACACAGCAAGTATCTCCCCAAGTAAATCCCCAGGCTCAGCTGCTCACTGTCGTGTCTGCACCTCCTGTGGCTGTACCACAGGGCTATGCATTGCAGTACGTTGGTAGCTTCCGTGATGACAAGATGGGCTCGGGAGGAGGTAGTCTGGTTACATATCCAACAGCGCCGGTTGTTGTACCACAACCACAGTTTGTTGTAGCCCCCCAGCAAAGCTCAGTTGTGATGTCACAGATGGTAAACACAAACATAACATACTCCTTTGCAACCCCAGAGACATTGGTCATTAATCAACCTGCAGTCGTACCTGGCATGCAACCTGTACAATATTTGGGGCAACAACAGCAGCAGCTAGCTCCTCAAACACAAGTTATGCAGTCTCATACAGAGCAGCAAATTGGATCTGTTATGCAATATGGTCAGTCTGGACTGTCCCCTCAACAAACTTCACAAGTTGCGTCACACTCCTCACACCACCTGCAGCCCTCAGGACAAATTCCTTCTTCCTGTCTTTCATTTTCTGATGTACACAACAATCAGATTTGTGTTTCACAACAGCCCCAGACTCTTCCACCGACAAGCATTATGTCCAGAGAGCTTTCGTTTCAGGGTTTGGGATCCAAACCAGTGCTTACCACTCAGCCAATATGTAGTACCATCAGTGCATTCCCTACACCCTCAGTAAATTTGCCAGTTTCAACTAACATGGGATTACAATCCACACCTATGGTTAGGCAACGGCCACAGGCATCAGTAGCTCCCCAAATTATACAACCGCTGCCAACAGTCACTGCTGCATCTTTTTCAGATGGAAGTTCTCAGGAAAATGTGAGCCATTCACGTCTACCTTTTGCAGGCAGGCCTCTCACTGGAATTGTGAGAACCGTTGCCACTGTAGCCCCAGCTGTTATTACTACAACTTCAGTCGTTTCCATATCGACATGCAGTTCATCTACTAAGCTGACCTCAGCTGATAGTAGTCCAAAAGTGGCAACAGTACGACCTCGACCTACTTACAGTTATAGGGATGCCATGAGAGATAAGCAGCTTGAGCGTCAGAAGCAAAGGCAAGACATGCTACAATTGGATGCCTCATCACTTAATGATAAGCCCCTTGAATTTATGAAAGGTAAAGAAAATATGGAGTGTGCTGTCTCTGACTCAGAAAGTGATTCAGAATATGATACTGCCGGTCGAAATGTTCTTAAGGATAAAGAAGATCGTCTTGAAACCCAGTCTTATAAGCTTGTTTTGCGAAAAGATTCGTCTGCCCGCACTGGTTTTAATGTATTGCCTGTATCTGGTCCAGATGCTCCCCTCCCAGCTCCAGAAGTTAAGGAGTTAAGAATCAAAGCAAAGGTTTCTGTTGGTCCTAAAAGAAAGAAGGCTAAGTGCAGAGATGCTGATAATGATCTCATCATTGCCTGCAAAGATACTTCTCAAGATCTTTATGTTAATGAGCAGTTACCTAATTTCTCTGTTAATCCCATGCATAACCCTGTTCAAGACGACCCTTCTATATTTGAAAAGCCAAAATCTTGCAACTCAGAACCTTACATTGTGTTTGAACTGACATCTGAGGATGGGTTCCATGTGGAATCACGTCATATATCTGAAGTATGGCAGAAAGTGTTTGATGCTGTATCTGCTGCTCGAGCCAGCATGAAAATGGATTCTAAATATGCAAGTAATATCCAAGATATTGGCCATGGAGGAGCAATGTCGGGTCTTCATATGCTAGGCCTTACTCACAATGCTGTCCAGTACCTCTTGGAACAGTTACCAGGTGCAAAGGATTGCCACAAGTATTCTTTCCAAGTAAGCATTTTATATTCATCTTTTCTTTAGATGTATGGTAATCATCTTTTTTGAGAAGAAATGTAAGGATTTGATATTTGTAATAAAACTTTTGGTAATAGTTCTTTATGCAGATTGTATATTTTAACAATATAGTTTTTGTCATAATGCTTTGAATACTTTGTTTGACTATTAGTCTTCTACTTGTGTTATTAGTTTATTTCAACTACCATTTATTGGAAAATGTATTTTTTGTCCAGTTCCATCGGAGACCTCAAGAGGAAGGTGCAGTTGAAGAGAACCCATCAGGATGCGCACGCACTGAATCCTTTAAAGTCAGAAGTCCATATGACATATTCAGTTGGTTGGCATCAAAGCATCGTCGCATGCCAGAAAAGGCTCTCTTCCAGCAGGAGGAAATACAACTTTCAACAACTAGGTATGAAAAGTTGTTCATATTTTCTCTATCCTCATTTTGTTAAGGAGATAACCTTATTGTAATATGGAGATGGACAATAATATATTTATATCTTTTTATGAATGGGTATTGTAATGAAGCTCCAACCTCTGTAGGCTAGCTTATGTACCCAAAAAAAAGGAAAATTCCTAGATACATATATGAAGAGGCTTATGCTGCCAAACTTATAGAGATTTTATGTAAAGCAGCTAAATCGCAAGTATGCAAACTGATTTAAACAAGCTCATTTAGAGATATGAATATACTTATGCTAACTGGGAATCAATCCTTACATGAGCCCTTCATCTCGTAGTTTAAAAGTTTTGTACCTTTGTTCTAAGTGTGTACTGTACTGTATATACTGACAGTACTTTGCAGTTTACTTATAACAAAAATATAAGTGTATGAGGTTAATAAAATGCCTATATTCACCCATCTAGTCGAGTGTAAACTGCGTAATAATATAGTTTAGCAGAAAAGCTTTATATTTACAGCATTAGGGTGGCTGTTTTATGTACTTGGTGATATTTAATGCACCAGTAAAGCCTGTTCTTTTTTCTATATTTATATATGTGCATGCATGCTGTTGGGCTAAGATATGTGCAAATACCTAAATTGATATTTGTTTTCTTCCTATTCCTGACTACAACATAATGATGAAAACTTCACGATATTCATAAAAACTATCTTTCCTCCTTGTAATTAAAAACATTATTTCAATTCCTTATGCATATAGTATGAATATGATCAAATCATAATTAGTGCTAAAGTCCTAATCCAGGTTTCAGGTATCTCTAGATTACCTGACCCCCACATGCTTGCTAGATTTGGCATACTGTTTGGCTCATATAATTATTTAGCTGTGTGGTCAGTGATACGATGTTTTTGGAATTCCATTTGGTCAGCGGGATGACCTCGCATCTAACGTCAACACAGCATATCATATATTAATCAAATGGCACTTAGGGTAGCTTGACAAATAAGTGATAATATGGCTCAGTTATAGGACTTACAAATTTCTTCCCCCCATCCTGACTACTCTTACCACTAGTAAATGGTGTAACATACCAGCAGCTATACAACATATCACATATACAGTACATCCAAAAGCTTATCCTTCATTTCTTTATTCTCATTTACATAGATAAGCAATGTTTCATGTTCATGTACCCCGTTTATCAAACTTTATTAATGAACAAGTCTTGAAAAGCATATTTACAATGATTAAGTCTCTTTCTGCACATGGATTACTTAATTAATCACTACTCTTTTTAAAGATTGGCTGAGGGAACAAAGCTGCTTTGAAGCTTGACGTAAATTTGGGAGGGAAATTATCTTTAAGGCAGATTGAGATTTAGATTAGATTAAAGGATAGTTGTTGTTCCTTAAGTTGCCCGGTCAAGCAACCTCGAGTCCCTAAGAAAGGCCTCTGCCGATCTTAAGCTCTCCCACAGTAGTCTCAGGGATTGTATCTTCTATTGTTAACGTATGTAGTTGTATGCTGTGCAACCTTTTATATTTCATTTGATAGTTTGAAGTGATTTGTTACATCTTAGACAGGCATCATTTAGGAAGTCATTTAGTCTCTTCTGATAGCGCAGAAGGACTGGGTGATGCCCACATCGCAGTCTGCCCAGGTAGACTGTTTTATGGGGAAGGGAGGATTTAGAAGGTTGAATGTCAGGAAGTTGTGTATGCAGCTGTGTTGTCATTGCATGACTGGATGGATTGTAGTTACCTGGGTATGGCTTAGGTTGGTTTGGGGTGGGTGGAAGAGATGACAGTATTTGGAAGTGACATGTGCTAGGTATAGTTTTAATGTTCCTTGGTGTATGTGAATGTTCTTCATGTAGTTTGTTTAGGCTGCAGCAAATATGTGTGTGCCTTTCATGTCAAGATGATTTGTTTAGTCTGCAAAAGGTTGTGGTGTGTTTTAGTGAGGTTAGAAACCCAATAGGGTTTGCATAATCAATCTTTGAGCATTTAGTAGTTGTAATTTATTGTTGAAAAATACTCTGAGTTGTTAATATATTTTCATATTCCGACGGCATATGTTTTTTCATTCTATAGATGGATTCCATAGATGGCAACCATGATGCAAAAAATAGTCTGGGACACCTTAATTTCTAGATTGTGCTGTCATTTAAAACACACTAAAAAGAAATACTCTTATTCCTATATTCTCTGAATGTCTTAGGAGATAAAAGTTTGGGACAGGTAGATTGTACAACCGTCACATACACACTTAAAACTATTAAAGAGCCAAAAAGAGAGGCAGAGTGTGATGAAATCCCAGCCTCAATTCTTTCCTCAAAGTTATGGTCAGCTCAGCCATATTTTATTTAATAAATTTGTATTGTAAGTTATTCTATTCTATCTACCTTGGCTGTTTCCCCCTTTAATTGGGGAGTAGCCGACATCAAAGAAAGAAAATAATAAGGGGATTACTTTGCTCTATGGGCAATGACGAGGGATCTAGCGACCGTTCAGATGGCACTGATGGAGTGCCACAGCCCGTCTTCCCGGCTCTTCCACAACCTGTGTCGCTTCACAACTGCCAACTCCTCCTACTGCCCCTACCACAGGGCTACCTCTGTAAGATGCAGCCCCGTGGTAATAGCAGATGCCCATCAGAACTGCGTCACAATCGCTCACCACTCATTCCTATTCCTAGCAGGCTCACTTGCTTCCTTCACATCCATCCTCCTATCATTCAGGGCTCTCCTTACTCCATCCATCCATCCAAACCTAGGCTTCCCTCTAGCATTTCTCCCATCAACTCTCTCATTCATCACCTTTTTCAGCAGTCTTTCATCATCCATCCTTTCCTCATGGCCAAACCATCTCAGAACATTCATATCTACTCTGGCTGCAATTTCTCTCCTCACACCTGTTCCTGCTCTCACCACTTCATTCCTAACCCTATCCAACCGAGATACACCAATCATACTCCTCAGGCATTTCATCTCAGACACATTTAGTTTCCGTCTCTCACTTACTTTCATACCCCATAACTCTGATCCATACATCACAGTTGGCACAACCACTTTCTCATACAAAACTTTCTTAACATTCATTTCCAACCCACTATTCTTCATCGCTCCTTTCAACGTACCCAACACTTTACATCCTTCATTCACTCTGTGACACACATCTGCTTCCACTCCACCATTTGCAGCTATAACCGAGCCTAAATACTTAAACTGATCAACTTCCTCAAGTGTCTCTCCATTCAACATAACATTCAATCCAGCACCATCCTCATTTCTTGTACACCTCATAACGGTACTCTTTCCCACATTCACTCGCAACTTCCTTCCCTCACACACCATTCCAAATTCTGACACTAACTGACACAGTTTTTCCTCTGAATCTGAAAGTTACAAGTACTTTTAATGCAGGCGTGCGACAAGTTTGGAACTACCTATGGCAATGAGATATCGCCACCTCCGCGAGACTGCCAGAGAAGCTGTGGGGGTGTTCCGTTCCAGCATTCATGGTCGCGGCCTGTTCTGTAAAAGAGACATCGACTCAGGTGAAATGGTTATTGAATATGCTGGGCAGGTGAGTTTTTTTTACTCTGTTACTGAGTCAATTATTAGAATGACTAATTGAACCTGACTGATATATCATACTTAGGCTCTCACTTTATGTCGTCATGCAAGACTCTTCTTCCACTTATTATGTTACAAGGAGACACTGTACTAGCATACATACAGCCAAATATGACCAGCTTAGATTTTGATCTTTGTTGTCTCAGAATTCTGTTACTTATGGTCCAGTGGTTGCGGTAGTGATGTAGGAACCGAGTGCAAGTATTTTGTTTTTAAAAAAATACAAAGCCTTTTGTGCTTGGACTAAGTACAGTATTGATATATTTATAAGAAATGACAAAGGTCCAGGGCCTGTTAACATGAAACTTTATTTCTCATTTAGCAAATGTATATATTATTGCTTATTTGTCTTCCATTCACCGTCAGTGTTGTATAGCAATAACATTTTTATAATAAACCAAACTTGTTTAAATGCTTTCATAAAATCCAAAACATCACTACTTTCCCTGCAATAGTAGTCAGGCATGGAGTTTCTTAGTTACAAATGATGATTTGAAAGATATAAGTGTGTAGGAGCTGTAAATATGGTGGAAAATACTAGTGCACTAATAAAAAAATATTTTTATTGCAGTCTCGTTACCCTTGTGGAATAAATATTTAAAACTAAGAGATTATGACTATTTCATATTTTTGCCGTTGGATATTCTTTGCACTAGTTTCTGTACATGCTTCAACTATTTTGAGATAATATTGTGCATATTTAATATGTCACCGCTGTCTTTAATTCTTATAAGATATAAGCTTTTATGAAATCTATCTTCATGAAGTTTAGTATTATAATGAGACATATTGTGTCACTCTCTTGCGCCCTTTCTTGTTCATTCTCAGTATTTTCTCACAGTGCCAGGTTGCTATTAGTTTATCTCTCTACACCTTGCTAACATATCCATCTTTTTATTCACAAATATGCTACTAGTCTCACCCGTTCCACAAACACACACATTCATAGACCCATTAGGTACTAGTATTTTGTTTCTTATCAGAATCATCTTGTTGCCGTGGCTCTTTTAGGGGGAGAAAATATTAAAGTTGAGATTACCATACCCCTTAGTCTGCACCATCAGATAGGTTACGACTACTCTTAGGGGAACACGAACTTGTTTTTATGTTACTTTTATTGCGAAATGGATATAAAATGTTATTTCATTTTACATTAACCTATGATTACATAGGGTTTTCGACACACCAAATATTGTAAATAGGATTGATACATTTAACGGTTTTATAACATTTTAAAAGTAAATAGTTAAGTTTTTACCTTTGTAAAGTAACAAAAGTAATGTTACAAATAAGTGTATTAAAGGGGCAAATTATTAAATTAATACTTTGTTGTTCCATTACTATATTGTTTGTGGCCTTGCAAATATTAAACATGTTGATATTATTATATTGATATTTATAACCCCGTTATTTTTCCTCTTTAATAAAACTTTCTCAATATACTAGTCTCAGAATTTCTAAGATCTTGCAGAGACTTCGTGATTTGTAAATACTGACTAATACTTTGTATTAAGTCATGTCTGCCCTGAAGTTTCACAAATGTTTCAATCTGCAGGTAATTCGCTCCAGCATGTGTGACATGCGCGAAAAAGACTATGAATCCAAGGGCATTGGTTGCTACATGTTTCGCATTGATGATGACACTGTCATAGATGCCACAATGCATGGCAATGCAGCTAGATTTATCAACCATTCTTGTGATGTGAGTTAAGGAAATATAACCGTTTTGTTTTTACATGGGTATATTTGCTATGATATTTTGTTTTTATAGGTTTATTTACTTCATTATAATATCCTTACCGTATATGCTTACTAAAATTTGTGAGCATTCGTGTTTGTCAATATATGTATCGCATTTTAGATTACTTAGCTTATGTCAATGGTGAATGAAAGAATATATGTTACGAGCTGCTTCCACAGTGGGTCGTGTCCTGCCAAAGGCAGAAGTTATGTTTTTTCTTGACAGCTGTAGTTGAACCCTGCAATTACTCAAAGCAGTAAGCAGTCAGTCCGAGTGGATCATATTTTTATTTCTGCTTCAAATCATATATTCATATTGTTTATCTTGGACTGTGAGGGAATATAATCAACATTACGAAATATGTTTTGTAAACTTATCTTTTGATGGCTTGCTTTTCTTTTTCTGCAGCCTAATTGTTACTCCCGTGTTGTGGATATTCTTGGCAAGAAGCATATCATAATCTTTGCTCTCAGACGCATAATACGAGGAGAGGAGTTAACTTACGATTACAAGTTCCCCATTGAGGATGATAAGATTCCTTGCACGTGTGGTGCTCGCCGCTGCCGAAAGTATCTCAACTGAGCAATTGTTTCAGTTGACGCTCTTCAAGCAGAATGTTACAATAGTTTAATGAACCAAGTACATGAAGATCTTTTATGCAGACATAATCCTAAAGTCATTTAGTTTGACTTATCCACTGTAAATGTTAAGTATGTGTATTTTAATAAAAATACATGTATTTAATAAGTATACAAGTATATTTTTTATGGTAGTGCATATGCATATACAAATCTTGCTTACACTCATCTAGTAGTGTAATGATTGTTTAACTACCAAGTACGCTTAAGGTCTCCTGTTATATTTGCAGATCTGATCTTAAGTCATTAATACAATTAGGCTTATTTACAGTGTATATGTCTTGAAAAAGAATAGTTCTTCAATAAATACAAATATATATGTTCAGGTAGTGTATATGCATATACAAATCTTAATTACAAAGAGATTGTGTGAAAAGTGTATGATGCTTATAAAGCATAAAATGAATACTTTTTAAATTTTAAGGCACTGATACATAAAAACTGAATCTAAGGTGGCAGCTGCTTTACCTTGCAACTTGATCAGTTATCTGTACTGGGAAGACCATATAATGTTGATAGTGTCTTATCACAGGTAACTTTGTTCAGTATCTCTTTGATATTTTCTTTGTTGCTGGTGTATTTAAAATATATCTGCAGCAATCCATTTGAAAATTGGTAATTCTCCTAGAGTTGAGCGCTTACCAAGTGACACACTTAAAACTAAGAAAGATCATTTTTTGCCCTGTTTGGTTTATTCTAAATGTTGTTCCTCGAGTGAAACTGCTTAGGGTAAATTTGCCTCGACTAAAACCCTCCTGGAGGTGCATCCCCAAGATATCTGAAGTTCCTTAGTGAATAATCCCCCTGGTGAAGGTTCCTCATACTACCTTACTATTACTACTACTACTACTACTACTATTAAATACACTCCAGCTCAAGTCACTCACTATTGCGGGTTAGCTGGAGATGTCGGTAATCCTCATATAGGCAGATTTTCTGCTGCTTTCAAATGTTTTTCATTTACTTCACAGTTGCACTTGTTATTCTTCTCATTGTGAATATATTTTAAGTATTTAATACCTGTAATACTGCTTGTGTGTTTTGAAGGCTTGACTAGTTTCAGGTATTTGGAATGAATGACTTGGCATTGATTAATTTCCTTTTGCAATGGAACTCTTATGTGCGATGGGTCATGAAGGATGAAAGTGAGTATGGAGTCCTTCTGTGGACTTTCTAGATGAATGTTTGGTAAAATTTTGGTGTTTTACTTAATTTTTTTTTCCAAGAAGCCTTACATACCTCAAATGACTTGTGTAAGTAGAAGTATAAGATATAGGGTTTTGTTTCATAGTTTTCATTATATGAGCACACGATTGGCAGTTCTACACCAAATTCTGTATTGTGCTTTAAACACTTTGAGTCATGATTGTTATACATAAATGGATGGAGTATTGCTCACCCACTGCTCCTTACCATGAGTCATCATTGTTATACATAAATGAATGGAGTATTACTCACCCACTGCTCCTCACCATGATACGTGGCTTATGAATACAGACTGACTTCCTCTTGTGAATACTTTAGAAAAAATTGGGGGGGAAAAATGAAATAAAATTTGTATTGGAGATAGGTAAGGAGGCAACAGCAAGAAATCATATTCCAGTGGTCTTGTGTAAGCAAAGGAAAACTAAATTTTTTTTACAGTTTCTTCTCAATTATTTGAACTGGGCAGCATATTGTCCAGTCAAGAAATAAGATATTAAATATATGCTTATGAAACCATAGAACCGAGACCTCAAGAGTGTTCTTTTTAACATATGCACCAATTCCTATAATTTTTAAGTAGATATGTGAAAAAAATAAATGACACCTATTTGTGATTTAGGTAAACTAGAGCAGCATGGTTTTTGGTTGTGAGTTTATACTAAAAAAAGCTAATATTTAATATTCAAGTGAACATAATAGCATTGCTTTCCATCTTGAAAATGAATATTTGGATGACTTAAAAGTTTTAAGGTTTTTTTTTTTTTTTAGCTTTACAATGACCAGATTGTTTATTTCCACAAGTCATGTATTCCTGTCATTAGAAAATGTATGTGGATGTATATTTTTTAATTCTATAAACTTTAAAAAAGAGAAGTAAAATGCAAAGCGGTCTGCTGGAAGGAGTTATTAATAAGATTTTAATAGCTTATTGCAGCTGAATCTCAATCTTGGGATGAATTAATGAAAGACGAGGCATTCATTTATTTTTGATAAATGACTTGCTTTTAGATAGCAATCTCATGTGATGAACAATAACCTTGCAGAATATTTGTGAGAGTCTGCCATATTTATTTTGGCATTGTTTCTCACCAGGTGATGCAGCCATGTTGCTAAACAAAAGCGTATCAAGTAAATATTATGGTTATTTAGTGTGAGTTAGTGTTAGTGTTCCATGCTTAAGATGATTATGATTATTAATGTTGCTGTTGATAATGCTGAGTATGTCATGTGAAAGACAAAAGTGGCTTTGGTACTTGCACACGAAGAAAGACATGAATCTAGTGAAGTAGAGTAAATCTGTATAGAAGTATGCTTTCAAGCCTTGTGTCAGTTTTTTTGTGGCTTTTATTTTACATTGGATTTTACTTAATTTACTTTCTTAGGTGAAAAGATGCAGCACAGTTTCTTTCTGTGTGCAGCATATGAAGCTGTTCATAACAAACAAAAAAGTTTAAACTTATTAAAATTTTAAGTTTTTACAGAATTTGTTTTAAATATGTATATGAAGGATTTTAAGACCACTTTTATGAGAATCTCTTCTTAGGAATATATATTCTACTGTGTCTTTTCCTTAAATCATTTGTTGTTTCATTCTTTATACATGATAACGAGGATAAGGTCTAGAAACCAGAAGCATATTGGGTATAATGTTTTTCCCTTTGACGAGTGAGGGCAGCAGTTCCCTAAAAATGCAAAGGAATTTTAAATGAGAAATAATCCAATGGTGCTATGTATGACTTCGTTGATTTTATTTACTCAATGTTCTCATTATAGATATACAACACCAGTTAAGAAAATGTTGATGTCATTTATATGGTAAATGAAAGGGCTGTCATTTGTTCACAATTTTTTATGCATAGGATTTTTGCTTTAACAGTCACTCGTGTGTGATTTTTTTAAGTTATATATTGTTTTTTTCCCTTTTCAGTAAGGATATAAAAGAATAAACGTGTTCACATTAGCTTATCAAATGTGGTAGTACAGACAATAGTCTGAAAGAATGTTTTTGAAAAGGAGTAATTTTGTTTTAGTGAAGTTTAGAAAATAATAAGTTTATAATTTTTTTTGAAGCCTAGGCTGCCCTTTCCAAGGAAATGGATAAGTGTTGTTTCTTGACTGACTCAGGTTAGCTCTATACAGCTTACAGAGAAAGACATTAAATTTTATTTCTTGTGCAGCACCAAATCCAAGTGTAAAAGTGCACATAGAAAAGATAAAAGAGTGCATCTTGACTATACTGTTGATAATCTGAATTGGATACATATAATGTGTCTACTGGACGCTAAACAGTTTATAAGTGAGCAATAAAAGATGAAATAAATGAATAATGACCATACCATCTGTGTGCCTAAATTATTTGTGATAAATAAACGGTCTTTTTAAAAGATCTTATTTCTTTTATCAGGGCTCAAGTTGATCAGTAAGTAGTTCAGGGGGCCGTAATAGAATAAAAAAAGGTATCAAAATATTGTCAGTAATTTTTTGTTGCTGTAATGCGTGAGTTGTATAGATTATATCTATGCTATGGGCCTCCTGTAATTATTTTAAGTTATATATATACATATATATATATATATATTCATTGCGCTCATATCACAGCCACAGTAATCAACAGAGAACAGAATTCCATAGAAGTTCCATCATAGCAATTTGCCACTTTCTACGATGCAACCACATAAGGCAGTTTACAATATGACACCAGATTCATCAAAGCTTTTTGTATAAATGTTAACTATAATGATAGTAATTAATCCTGTATATAATGTATTTTGACTTCACTCTTTCCATTTGTGAATGGAAGAATTTTAACTTGAAAACAAAATACTGTACTTTTTTGAGATTTAAATGTACAGATAAATAATAAGAATTTATATTATTTCATAGATATTTTATATGATGTGTACTAAATTTTTTGGATTTACCAACAGATATTTGTGCCATCAAAAGTGAGTACAAAGTTAGCATTTAGCAGTTTTTGTGACGGGTACGAGTAATAAAAGTAAATAAAAGAGAAGCAAGGCTATTCCTGGTTTGTACTCCAGAGTACTATGACTTAGCCAATCCCTCCACCTTATCTTGAGTTTCAACAATCAAATGATAGTAGGAATATCTTTTATGCTTTATTTTACGTATTTTTAGCGGGATAACCCGGTATCCAGTTTTATTGTCTTACATGGATCATACCGGGATATCCATATACAAATTGTATTAGTTTTAAATAAATACACATTATCTAAATGCATTTCTCAAGATAAGGTCGATTATTTGGCAGTGAGGCACTAGTCACCCCCCCCACATGGAGTTTAGTGGCATTTTGAAATGACATTACCCCTTGGCACTTTTTATCAAGTATTGCCTTTCATCTTATTTAAAGAATTCTTTGCACATCTTTCTATACTTCCTTGTTCTTTTGTTGATATTTACACATCAAAATACCAAATACTGTTCAATAGTTAAGAATCATTAAAACTTATTAAGAGTTTGGTAGGTTGAACTCTATATGGTCATATTTCTTCCTTTTTCAAGGTTAACTATTGTCTTGTATCACACTTCGTAGGTAATATTGGATACTAGTGTATATAAAATGCAGTACACAATATTTATAAACCTTTCCCTCCTTGCAATCATGAATTATCAGTGGTAACCACTTTTAAATTTATCTTTCTACTCTTGATATTTTGTTTACCTTGTTTCAGCCTTTGATATAAATAGCTATTGCGTAATGTCATATGTTGAAATAGTGCCCGTATATTTGACACTTGTCCGATCTACACTCTGATTTTCAAACCCCTCACGGCACAGCTACTAAATGACTTTTCCAAGCTTTATATTAACAGGGTTATTCGAGTTTTTTTTTTTTTTTTTTTTATCTTGTGTAAAAAAGGAAATTTTCTCAATTTAAATCGAAAATATTTTTACAATTGTCTTTGCAATATCATGAATTACTTGATAGACTGTAAATGTACACAATTTTGTTGTAATTTGTTTACAGTATTTGCTTACCTGCATTAGAGAATTCAAGGAAGCTGTGGAATGGTCATGGATTCCAAATTACAGTCTTAATATTTATCCTGCAACTACTGTATACCAGTAAATTTATCAGTGTTGATAATGCAAGTCACTTAAACACATGTGGTTGTTGTTACAGCAAAGAATGGGTCTTATCATTCCAGTGTTCTGTAAGTGTTTGCTTTTACGTAGATTATAAGTTTATGCCCTCTTCATTTCTTACCAAAGATCCCCCCCCCCCTTTTTTTTTTTTTGTATATATTTCTTTTTATTTTTTAACCCCAGGCACTTATATTTGGTAATTTAATGCAAGTTTTTATTATGGATATTTTCCTGCTAATTAACCATTGCACATTTGAACCACAATCGCACCACAGCTGTTTGACAAAGTGTAACCTACCACACCTGTACCATATTTGCAATATATGCCATATCACAGTTAGACGAATTTTGCCACTCTGTTTTGACGTGGGTCATGGGAACACCAAAATCAACCTCACAATATATATGTTGGTTAGTTTCTCGAAAGGTTTTTTTGTTTTTAAAAAAATATATGACTTCTATTACAAAACAGGTTAGTCTGGTGTTCTCAACGGCTCGCTAGTGTTAGCTTCGGGCAGAGCAAGTGTTACTGGGTGACTCGATAATAAATTTTCTTACTGCATTTTGGAGTCTCTCTCATCCTTTACAGCACACAGTGAACAGTATTTTTTGTGAATGGTTATAGATTAGTAATGAGGGAGAAACAATTCTATCCTTTTAAGTCAATTGGGATCCAACTTTTTTTTTTTCATCCCTTACTGTCAGGAGTGGGTACCCTTTAAAAAATATTATTTGAGACTCCTGTATTTTGGATCCAAAATTATGAACTAAGTACAGTGAGGGTTACTGACCATTTAAGAGGTTTCTGTTGTTTGGGTATGCATAGTGATAGCACTCAACTGCTAGGTGGCTATGGTAATGTGAAGGCAAGTGTCCTAATTTTCACAGTAATGTATAAATTTTGCATTCTTATTACTAGCGGTAGCATCTGCGACTTTGAGGCATCAGGTCGAGGGATCGCGCCCCATCACGGTCTGAGGTTAGCAAGGGCATGCGCTCAGGATGATGATTACATTTGCCAAAACAAGTCCTTTGTAAGAGGGCAACCGTCTTAACCCTTGGTAGAAAAGGGAGTCCGTGACGTAAAACTTTAATAAGAACTATGTCATTTTAAGGTAATGAAGCCTGCATGTCACAAAATAATGGTAAAAGGAAAGATTGTCTGGCACGCTTCCTAAATGTTGTTTTCCCAAAACTGATAAAAACTTTGCTTCTATTACTCTAAATGCCATGCAACTAGTTTTGAGTATTACATTTGAGAAGAGGAAATTAATTATTCAATACGAATAAATGCTTCATTCCCCCTTATAAGGAGGGTGCCGAGCCAAGATCTGCGCATTCACCACGATCCACACATTCCTCACCCACTCCTCTCAGCTCCTTGGGGATAAAGGGTTGCCATGTCTTTCCCGCCCTTCTACCATGCTTGGGTCACCCACAAAGTAGGCGGGTAATGATAGTCTACAATGAGGCCCGACAGCCGTAGCTGGTTTACCCCCAACGTTTTATCACATGGCAACTCTCTTCACACCCATCCATCACAGTTCACTGAGCTAGCAGGTGCGAGAAATCCCTTTGGGCCATGTCACAAATGCACAATCTTTCTCCACTTATTTCTATCTCTTGCACGCACTCATCCCTATTCCACTGACATCCCACATGTATTCAGTGCTCTTTTCACGTCATCCATCCATCTCATTCTAGGTCTCCCTCTTGACCTATCTCCAATCACTTATGCACTCCACACTCTCTTCACTATTCGATCATCACTCACCCTTGCTATGTGTCCAAACCGACTCAACACACACTGATCTAACCTATCCGACAGCTTCAATCCAACACCTGTTCTCTACCTGACATCCTCATTTATTACTCTATCTATTCTAGATACACCAATCATGCTTCTCCATACAATGCTGTCGGCACAATCACACCTTCATATATCCTTCTCTTTGCATTCATTTCCAAATATCTATTTCTCTTTACACTTTTCAACCCACTTAGACATTTACTTGCTTCCTTCACTCTATGATTTACCTCTACATGCACTCGTCTACTCCTTGATACATTCGACCCCAGATACTTAAAACTCAACTTCTTCAAGCAACTCTCCATTCACTCCTACATTCAAACTGCCAACATTAACACTAATCGTGCATCTCAATACTTTACTTTTACCAATAGTCACCCGCAACTTCCTTCTTTCACACACACTAATAAACTCAGTCACCAAATGATTCAAGTAATTTCAGTAACAGTCACCAGTACAGTATCATCTGTAAATAGCAACTTATTCAATTTCCACAATCTTCCATCCTCACCCACTAGTTCCAAGCCTGTGTCTAATAGTCTTTCATTTACTTCCCTTACCACTCCATCCATATACACATTAAGCAACCACGGTGACATTACATAATCTTGACGTAACCCTACATTCACCTCAAACCAATCACTCATACTATTCCCAACTCACGCACGCTCTATTATTCCTGTAAAAACTCTGAACCGCATTCAACAACCTTCCATTTGTTCCATACAGTCGCAACACCCTCCACAACCCCTCTCTATCTACCCTGTCATACGCTTTCTCTGAATCATAAAAACCCAAAAGTGTCCATACCTTTCTCTAAGAACTTCTCACACACCAATCTTACTGCAAACACCTAATCCAAACATCCTCTTCCTCTCCTGATTCCACACTGTTCTTCCCCAATTAATCTCTCAGTACCTTTCCTAATTCTCTCGATTAACACTTCCATATACCTTACCAACTACACTCAACAAACTAATTCCCCTAAAACCACTACACTCATACTTATCTCCCTTCCCTTTGTAAAGTGGAACTACGCATGCACTCCTATCAACTGGGACCCTCCCGTTATCGCTATCGATATCCACCCCTGAGGGTGGCCCGGCCATGGTGGGCCCACAGGTGGGATCGTCTGGATATGGAATACATCTGCAAAGATAAGAGGGAATAGAGGTGTTCTGCTCAGAATTAATAGCCTCCTTCAATTTTTGAGGTGCTTTGTAGAGAGGAAGGGGAAAGTCGAGATAGGATAGGGGTGAAGGGAGAGGTGATGGTGCCGTGTGCATGCTTTTTACCCCTAGAGGACCACCTGGCAGGAAGGGTAAGAGAAACTAGACAAAAACAAATTTATGAATATATAAAAATGACCCTCCCTTTCCTGAACCATGCATTCAACAACCTAACCATCCATTCTACTAATGCCTCCCCACCTTTTGACAAACACTCAGCATAACACCCATCTATTCCTGGTGCTTTACCTACTTTCGTTGCTCTTAATGCCAAATGTACCTCCTCTTTTGTTATATTTCTATCATTCTCATCTCCAAACATGGCATTCTCCATTTGTTTCCCACAGCCACAATCTCTGCCTCTCAATCATCTTCCTCATTTCGCAGGTTCTTGAAATATTCAGCCCAAAATTCTTCAACAAGCATCTGCCCCACTTTACATCCGCCGCTATCTTTGCCTCCCTCACCACGTGCTTCGCTAACCTCCTCTTTACACAATACCTTTCATACGTCTCTACATTACCTACCTGCAACCATACCTCATAAGGCCGCTTCTATTCAGCCACTACTGCACTCACCTGGTCATTCCACCATTCACTACCTTTCCTTTTACTTCCACCAGTTCGTCTCCTTCCGCACATTGCCTTGGCATACTTCATAACTTCCTCCTTGAAACAGCCCCATTCTTCTTCCACTCCCTCCTTCACTTTCTCTCACTACATTCCACACATTTCTCACACTAGCCTTATACTCACAGTTTTTCTCTTATACAATTCATTCACTTTTAGCACCTCTCTTCTTCTTTCTCTACTTTTCTCCCACTCTCACTCTACTTTGCACTAAATAATGATCAGATACTCCACCAATAGCTCCTCTCGGTACATTCACATCCAATACTCTTCCAATCACCACAACATAATCCATTAATGCTCTGTCAACTACTCTTCCATTATCCACTGACCCATGTATACTTAATGCAAGTATACAGAGAGAGACTATGAAGGCTAAAGAAAATCCCAAGCTTTTCCACAGCTTTATCAGAGGAAAACTGAAGGTAAAAGAACAGGTTTTAAGGCTAAAGAGAGCGGATGGAAGCATCACTGAGACGGATGAAGAGATCTGCAAAGAATTGAACAAGTAGTTTCAGTCAGTATTTACAGTAGAAAATACCCCACCCCCTCAGATTGCAGAGATAGAAGCTCAAGGGCCGGTATTAGAGAACATCAACCTTACAGCCACGGAGGTATGCAAAGCGCTGATGGATTTAATGTTCATAAAGCTACAGGTCCTGATGACATATCCCCTCATGTGCTTAAAAAATGCGCAAACTCAATATCAGTGGCACTAAGTATCATATTTAAAAAGTCACTGGAGTCAGGGGAGATTCCAAGATGCTGGAAACAAGCATATGTGATACCTATCTTCAAAAAGGGAAGGAGGGATACGGCTCTAAACTATAGACCAGTTTCCTTGACCAGCATAGTTTGCAAAGTTATGGAGAAACTACTAAGGAAACATATCTCTCTTCACTTGGAATCCTTCAACTTTTTGTCAGTGAGGCAATATGGCTTCAGAGAAGGTAGATCAACAGTAACAAACTTATTAGAATTTTATGATGAGGTAAGCCGAATCTTACAGGAAAGAGAGGGCTGGGCAGATTGCATATTCCTAGGACTTCTCCACATGGGAGACTTATTAGGAAGCTGCAAGCAATGGCTAGAATAGGTGGAAATGTCTTGGAATGGATAAAAACTTACTTAGAAGGAAGGGAACAGAGGGTTAGAGTAAGACACTCAGTGTCTGAATGTAGAAGAGTTAGTAGTGGAGTTCCACAGGGTTCAGTTTTAGGGCCACTTTTGTTCCTTGTATATGTAAATGACCTACCAGAGTCTGTAAATTCATTCATGAATATGTTTGCAGATGATGCAAAGATTGTGAAGAAAGTAAAAAACGAGAACAATGGTAGAGAAGTTCAGGAGGATCTAAATAATCTGCATGAGTGGTCAGAAAAGTGGCTAATGAAATTCAATACTTCAAAATGTAAGGTAATGAGAATGGGTACAAGTGCAAGAAGGCCCAAGCTTGACTACTCGGTGGCTGGAGTACAACTTCAAGAGACAGAAAATGAGAGAGATCTAGGAGTAAACATACTGGCAGATTTGTCTCCAGAAATACACATAAATGGCATAGTAAGGGCAGCATATGCATTCTTATCAAATGTAAGGGTAGCCTTTAGGCACATGGACAAGGAAATGTTCAGAAATATTTATGTAACCTATGTGAGGCCAAAACTGGAATATGCAGCCCCCTTTTGGAATCCGCACTTGAAAAAGCACATAGCTAAGCTTGAAAAAGTTCAAAGACATGCCACGAAACTGGTGCCAGAAATACGCAATCTCAGTTAGGATGAGAGGCTGAGGGAATTAGACTTACCATCACTCGAAGGTAGAAGATTGAGGGGGGATATGGTGACAGTCTTTAAATTCCTTCATGATTATGATAGAGTGGATAGGGATCGATATTTTGATATGGCTGGCTTTAGAACTAGAGGTCTTAGTTTGAAGCTTGGTAAGAAAACTTGTTTGCAGGATGTAAGGAAATACTTTTTCAGTGTAAGAGTAGTTGATAATTGGAATTGGCTAAGCGAGGAGGTAGTTAATGCTATCTCAATCCTTAGTTTTAAGGACAGGTATGATAAGTATCACTAAGTATAAAATGGAAGCAATCAGGAGACGGGAAGATACGAGCTTGGGCTCTTTCCCGTAAACACAATTAGGTAAGTACAATTAGGTAAGTACGTCCTACTTTTTAAATACAGTATTAGCAATCATCATCTCTCTCTCAGTACACATTTCTATCATTTTCTCTCCACTTTCCTTCCGACCAGGTACTTCATACTTCCCAATCACACCATCCACTGGCTTATTCCCTACTCTAGCATTCAAATCTTCAATCAACACCACATTCACATTCATTACCAAGTCTTCCACACACTAGTTCAATTTCATCCAAAATTCTTTTCTTTCTTCCTCACTTCTTTAACTGTCAGGGCCATATACGCTCACAAACGCCTAAGCCTCGTATCCCAGCCTCATTTTACCCACTATTATTTGAGATGATACTTCCTTCCTTTCCACCACACTTATTTATCTCTTCATTTACTAACAGAGCCACTCCCTCTCTCAACTCCAGACGCCCTACCTACCACTCTCCCAAATGTCACCTCACCATACCCTTTTATCGTAATTTTGCTCATTGCAAGCACATCTATCTTTCTCTCCACAAACATACTCCCTATCACCTCCCTCTTACTTTCATTTACACCACAACCATGCACATTCAGGGACCCAGTTACTAGGGTTCTGGCTGGAGATCTCTTGCTAGAATACTCCCACATTTCTCGGCTATTCATAGGAAGTATAAAATACAGAGGAGGGGATTCGCAGTTCCCCTACTCTGCCCCATATAGTCCTCTTTTACGACATGCAGGGGAACACGGAGGAGGTATTCTTAACCCCTCTTCCCTCAAGAGAGGTGAATGTAAAAACTTCTACCAGCAGCTCTAGATACAGTAATTTCCCTTGAACACAGGTGCTAACGGTAGTATGGACACAGACATGGCGTACCAGGCTCTGCTCCAATGCTGCGAGGCATATGCAAGTCCCCCACACAGTTGGCACCGGGAAGACAGCTCAGAAATGGCATACCGACGACGAGGCAAAAATTATAAATTCGGTAGATACTGGCACCTCACCCTCTGTCAACAAGATCTTTAAATGGCCCTCACTGGGGACATGCCTACACTTCCCCTAGGACAAGTTGTACACCAACTAAAGCCTCTGCCCATGGGCTTTCACATCAGGGTACAAACAAACAAACAAACAAACAAACAAAAACATTTATTTCCATTTTGTACAATGGTTATTCAACATTAATAGTAACTTATAAGTAGACATGTAATTAAACTAATAAATAAGAGGGTTAGACATATAGTTAAATTAAATGTAGCTTTCATAGAAAATAATAATGCTGTAATAAAAATGTTAACAATAATGTTAATAATAAAGTAGTAAGTATGCCACTAGATACAGGATCGTTATTATCGGCATCATTTCCATATTTGTTTCCTTACAATGAGAATAATTAGTTCTTAATGAGCAGCAACTATTTTTCCAAAAGAAAACTATATAGTTGGCCTTTGAAAGCTGTGAAGGAGGATGCATTTTTAAGATGCTCTGGAATATTATTCCAGAGTGTTGGCCCTTTGATAGTGATCATCTTTGAACCTGCTTCTGTGTTTGTTCTGTGAATAAAGAGCTCACTGCTCTGTCTTGTGTTGGTTCCCCTTATATCCCTGACTGTTTTTAAATCAAATAGCCAGCTAGGATAATGATGGTCCAAAATTTTGAATACAAAAACATAAATAGCATAAGCGACCTTATTTTCTGCCCGCAGCCACCCAAGTTTATTGAGAGCTGGTGTGATGTGGTCATATTTGCTTATTCCTCCCAGGGCAACTCGAGCTGCAAAATTAATAAGCTTCTGTATTCTGTTTATCTGAGTCTTAGTGGTAGCTCCCCAAACAGTTGTGCAGTAATTAATGTGACTTAGGGCTAGAGATTCAACAACAGCTATTCGAGTGGTAGTCTCAAAATTGTCTTTTATACGTGATAAGTACATTAATGTTCCTGTAACCTTTTTGCATACTTTATCTATGTGGGAATCAAACAACATGTGGTTATCAAAGTGAATTCCTAGGTTTTTGACTGTTTTGCTAGGTGTGATAATATTGTCGCAAAAACTAATTGTTGTATTCTGGAATTTGTGCTATGTGGAACCTTGAACCAATAAATATGCACTGTGTTTTACTTTCGTTAATTAACAGCCCAATTTCTTGGAAATAGATTTTAATTTTTGACAGAGTGTTTTCTGCTTTTAAAGTTAGCTCTGGGAGATTATTAATATCACCACTAAGGAGTAGTTGAGTGTCATCTGCATATTGTACGACTAGACAGTCAGAAATGAAAGAAGATATATCATTTACGTAAATGGAGAAGAGGATAGGACCAAGTACTGATCCCTGTGGAACACCAAATGATACATTTTTTGGCACAGAGATAATGTTGTTAAGACGTATGGACTGTTTACGATTAGATAGATACTCGCTAAACCAGCTTGGATCAATATTTAAGTTAATACATTTACTTAAAAGAATTTCATGGTTTACACTGTCGAAGGCTTTTGATAAGTCTAATAAAATTAGCAAAGATATTTTTTTTCATATCTATATTATTAGTAGTCTACTTGATTCTAAATATGACATAAGTTGGCATGCAACAATTTTTTCTAATATTTTAGAGAAAATGGGTAGCAGGGAAATGGGACGATAGTTTGTCACATCTTCTCTGTCCCCCTTTTTATGCAGAGGTATTACATGTGATATTTTCCAAGAAGCAGGAAACTTTTTAGTAACAAAGGAAGTGTTCATAATTGTTAGAATATAGGATGCAATCATGGGTAGAGCATCTTTGATGAACTGAAATGGTATACCATCTGAACCATAAGAGCCAGAGTTTCTTAGGCTCTTTATGGTAAGAATTAGGGTAGCACAATCGATAGGATTTATCTTGAAGTACTCTCTTGTGTTTTCATTGGAAAAATTGTCATTTAAGCAATTACTCATATTCACTGAGTTGATGTTTTCTTGAGTTTTTTCATTTGTATTTTTGCCAACGTTAGCAAAATAGTTATTAAAGTTATCTGCTTTGTCTTTCAACTCCGTAATATTTTCATAACTTTCTGAGGTACTCTTTTCATTTGGTATCATGCTTCTTATCACTTTCCATGTTGCTGCTGTATCATGTCTAGAGTCATTAAATTGTTTTTTGTAAAAGTCTTTTTTTACTTACACTGATGAGAGATCTGACACGTTTCTTTTCTGTTTTATAACGTTCTCGGAGAGTCATATCATATCTATTCATTTTTAGCTCTTTTTGTATTTGATTTCTGATTTGCATTGCCTCTTTGATGTCATTAGTTAGCCAGGGGGCTGAGGGGCGGGTTATTTTTCTTGTTACAATGGGTGCACAACTATCTAAGCATTCAAGGAAGACTTTTGTTAAAATCTCAACCTGCAAATCGACGTTATCTTTGTATTTAATTCTATCAAGTGCATTTGTGTTGTTGATTAATGTTTCACAAAAGATATCAGGGGAGTAATTTTTTAGACACCGGAATGTCTTGAGGAGAGGCTTCCTTTTCGGCTTGTTTATGTTTAGCATAGCAATGTTCAGCTCGTGGTCTGCAATTGGGCAGGGAACTACGTCCGAATAGGGTATACTTTCCACTTTATTTGTTATTATCAGATCTATAAGAGTCCTAGAATTAGGGGTTATGCGGGTCGGTTTTGTCACTATTTGTGTTAACTTCACAGTGTTGATCACCCTTTTCATTTTGTTATCTGCTGAGAGCAAGTCATCATTAAAATCACCAAGTATGTATATGGGTTTATGACGCACACAGATATTGCTGAATGTTTCTAGCAGATGATTGAATGAACTGGTAGGTGCCTTAGGGTGACGGTAAACACACCCTACAATGAAAGATGGAAGTTCCTGATACTGCACAGTGATCCATAAATCTTCGAGCTCCTCAGTTTTTTCTAAACCTGTGGTTATTTCTGATGCACTAAGATAATTTCTAACATAAATACAAACCCCACCCCCTCGGCCATGGTCATTGCGAAATATTTTAAACTCTGGGATATTCACATATTTATTTTCAGTTGTAGGAGGAAGCCAAGTTTCACTTTACACAGAGGATGTCTATGTTGTAGTCTTTTGTTAGCATTATTATTTCCTCAAAATGAGCGAGCAGGGACTGAGCGTTCACATGTACTAATGTTACATTCTGACCATGTTTCATTGGGGTGGTATCCATAGTCATAGTTGTAGATTCGACTGTGTGATTCTGCTGGGAATTCATCATTGTAGTGTGTTCTGGGGTTAGCCCATGGATCCTGGTGTCTGTACCTGCCGTTGGATGTGTAACGCTGGTTTGAGTACGTGCCGTGGTATGATCGGGCCTTCCCAAAGTTTGTATGCCTAGGTGAGTGTCTAGGGTTGTAAGAGCCATCACTCCAGGAGAAGTCTCTTGTGCGTGGACGGCGATAAGAGAGGTTTGTATCGTGTCTCTTTCTGTAGTCTCGCGTACAGGGGATTGTTTCATTAGCTCTTTGCTGTTTATTTTGGTATGACTGTAGTTTGGGATATTTTGTAGAATATCCAGGTTGTGTCCATTGTTTGCCCCCACGAAATGGCTGGACAATTGTGCCTGTAGGCCATTGATTCAGTTTGTAAGGCACATATTCAAATCCTTTCGATATCGTTATTGCGAAGGAAACCCAGTTTGGTTTGCGAGAAAGCTCCTTAATCAAGACTTCTTCAGAAGGAATGCCTTGATTTGTCAATGTATTACGTATCTCTCTCTCAAAGGGGTTGCCAGGAATGCGAATATATATTTGAGCTGTAACCCTTGCACTTGCATTATTGGGCAACTGTGGCTGTGGGGGAGAGGACTTCGATGGAATGTTTAGAATAGAGACTGCTGCTATTTTGTCTTTTCTGTTTTCTTCATTCTTTTGCAGCCTATTGCTGGGTTGGTTATTTGTGCTGGAAAGTGTAATTTGGTTGTCCTGGTTAGTGATAGTTGCTGTGTTGTTAGGAGTAGTGGAGATTGACTCTATATCTTCTTCGCTGTTTTGCAACTCTTTACCAGGTTGGTTGTTTGTGCTGGGAAGAATCTTCTTCTGGTTAGTGCCTGTTGTTGCATTGTTAGGAGTAGTGGGGAAGGACGCTGTTGTTTCATCACTATTTTGTAACCAGTTACTGATTTGATTATTTATGCTAGATGGTGTATTCAGGTTGTCTTGATGACTATCACTTTTTCTGGATCTACCTCTTCTTCACTACCACTGTCACATTCGTCTCTCAATGCACTGAAGGAATTGTGAGTAGAGACAGAAAACCTAGTTTGCAAAACCTGAGGGTTGTTGATAGAAGGGACATCATCGTTGTTAGGTGACAGCACTGAACTGAGAGGTGGAGATGTTTCTAATAGGAGTTTCAGCCTAGAATTATCTCTTTTAAGTAGGACAATGTCAGATTCTAGCAAACCCACCTTGTGTTGTAAGGCTTTCACCTTTTCAGCATCTGCTTCCAAAATTTTCACCTTATCTGCAAGACTTTCTATCATTCGATGTAGGTCTCCTAGGTCATGTGTTTTTTAGACTATGGATTTTACAACCGAAGTTTGAGGTTGAAAGAGTTTGTCAAGTTCACCATTCATTGAGATATTCAGGACACTTGCGCTAAAAGTTATTATGTTTGTAATTATCTCTTTTTTTAATCGTGTTTTTATGATGTGTTTACCACTGTATTGGGGAAAGAGTTCCACTACAGGATCCCTCCTTGAATATGGGACAGAACACGGGTCATTATAGTAGCACGCCATCGACACTAGACCGTCAGGCTAGACAGAAGTGGCAGGGTATCCCTAAGAAATTGTAATTATTTGCAAAAGGCAGGGGCAACACCCCTCATCACATCCCTGTCATTACACGCGAGCAAAAATCATCCACCTGCCGCTTGATCACTTTCGTACGCACACTCACCCCACACCCCCCACCAACAGGATATCAGACCCCAATGGCCACAGAAAACCCCCCACTGGCTTAAAGATAATGTGTGATCCATTATATATGTGTCACGTGTCTCAAGTGTATATAAACTAAGATTCTGTGTTGTTTACCATGTTTAATGTCATTAATATTATTATCTTTTGTTTTATTTGTGATATTATATATATATTATATATATATATATATATATATATATATATATATATATATATATTATATATATATATATATATATATATATATATATATATATATATATATATATATATATATATATATATATATATATATATATATATTATATTATATATATATATATTATTATATATATATTATATATATATATATATTATAAATATATATATATATATATATATAGAGAGAGAGAGAGAGAGAGAGAGAGAGAGAGAGAGAGAGAGAGAGAGAGAGAGAGGAGGTCCCCATTTTACGACAGGGTTTTGTTCCTGACAGCTAACTTAATCCGGAATTTTATTTAAGTCGGAAAACACTTAAATTCGAACCTAGGTCCCCCACCAATGCTAAAAAGAAATACTCTAAAATATAGAAATAATTAAAGTTCACAATTCAGTATTGCTTATCTCTACTACTGTGGTTGGATTGCATATGGATGACGGGTGTCGAAAACTTGATTTATTAATAATTTATTAATTATTTACTAGTATCTGATGTAACGGCAGAACGATCTAAAACGGGGATCCCCTGTGTGATTACCTAATTGTGTTTACGGGAAAGATCCCAAAGCTCATATCTTCCCGTCTCCTGATCGCTTCCATTTTATACTTAGTGATACTTATCATACCTGTCCTTAAAACTATGGATTGAGATACCATTAACTACCTCCTCGCTTAGCGAATTCCAATTATCAACTACTCTTACACTGAAAAAGTATTTCCTTACATCCTGCAAAGAAGTTTTCTTACCAAGCTTCAAACTATGGCCTCTAGTTCTAGAGCCAGCCATATCAAAATATCGATCCCTATCCACTCTATCATAACCATGAAGGAATTTAAAGACTGTTACCATATCCCCCCTCACTCTTCTAGCTTCGAGTGATGGTAAGTCTAATTCCCTCAGCCTCTCATCATAACTGAGATTGCGTATTTCTGGCACCAGTTTCGTGGCATGTCTTTGAACTTTTTCAAGCTAGCTATGTGCTTTTTCAAGTGCGGATTCCAAAAGGGGGCTGCATATTCGAGTTTTGGCCTCACATAGGTTACATAAATATTTCTGAACATTTCCTTGTCCATGTGCCTGAAGGCTACCCTTACATTTGATAAGAATGCATATGCTGCCCTTACTACGCCATTTATATGTATTTCTGGAGACAAATCTGCCAGTATGTTTACTCCTAGATCTCTCTCATTTTCTGTCTCTTGAGGTTGTACTCCAGCCACCGAGTAGTCAAGCTTGGGCCTTCTTGCACTTGTACCCATTCTCATTACCTTACATTTTGAAGTATTGAATTTCATTAGCCACTTTTCTGACCACTTATGCAGATTATTTAGATCCTCCTGAAGTTCTCTACCATTGTTCTCGTTTTTTACTTTCTTCACAATCTTTGCATCATCTGCAAACATATTCATGAATGAATTTACAGACTCTGGTAGGTCATTTACATATACAAGGAACAAAAGTGGCCCTAAAACTGAACCCTGTGGAACTCCACTACTAACTCTTCTCCATTCAGACACTGAGTGTCTTACTCTAACACTCTATTCCCTTCCTTCTAAGTAAGTTTTTATCCATCCCAAGACATTTCCACCTATTCTAGCCATTGCTTGCAGCTTCCTAATAAGTCTCCCATGTGGAACAGTGTCAAACGCTTTCTGGAAGTCTAGGAAAATGCAATCTGCCCAGCCCTCTCTTTCCTGTAAGATTCGGCTTACCTCATCATAAAATTCTAATAAGTTTGTTACTGTTGATCTACCTTCTCTGAAGCCATGTTGCCTCACTGACAAAAAGTTGAAGGATTCCAAGTGGAGAGAGATATGTTTCCTAAGTAGTTTCTCCATAACTTTGCAAACTATGCTGGTCAAGGAAACTGGTCTATAGTTTAGAGCCGTATCCCTCCTTCCCTTTTTGAAGTTAGGTATCACGTTTGCTTGTTTCCAGCATCTTGGAATCTCCCCTGACTCCAGTGACTTTTTAAATATGATACTTAGTGCCACTTATATTGAGTTTGTGCATTTTCTAAGTACATGAGGGGATATATCATCAGGACCTGTAGCTTTATGAACATCTAAATCCATCAGCGCTTAGCATACCTCTGTGGCTGTAAGGTTGGTGTTCTCTAATACCGGCCCTTGAACTTCTATCTC
This sequence comes from Halocaridina rubra, assembly GCA_037179515.1. NCBI lineage: Eukaryota > Metazoa > Arthropoda > Malacostraca > Decapoda > Atyidae > Halocaridina > Halocaridina rubra. The sequence goes on along the minus strand of JAXCGZ010019473.1, from coordinate 1,931 downwards.
TGCAATCTGAGGGGGTGGGGTATTTCTACTGTAAATACTGACTGAAACTCCTTGTTCAATTCTTTGCAGATCTCTTCATCCGTCTCAGTGATGCTTCCATCCGCTCCCTTAAGCCTTAAAACCAATTCTTTTACCTTCAGTTTTCCTCTGATAAAGCTGTGGAAAAGCTTGGGATTTTTTTTAGCCTTCCTGGTGATGTCCCTCTCATAGTCTCTCTCTGCCTCTCTTCTTTTACTTAGGTAATCATTTCTTGCTCTTTTGTAGGTTTGCCAGGCATTTATGTTTTTTCTCCTCCTATACCTTTTCCAGTATTTGTCTCTCCACTCCTTAGCTCTTTTACACTCATTATCGAACCATTTCTCTCTGGCATGAATTACACCTACTTTGGTGACAGGTATGCAGCAATCTACTATCTTCCCATATTTCTCACAAAAGATGTCATACAAAATGGAACCGATCAGGAGACGGGAAGATACGAGCTTTGGGCTCTTTCCCGTAAACACAATTAGGTAATCACATTATATATATATATATATATATATATATATATATATATATATATATATATATATTTTTTTTTTTTTTTTTTTTTTTTTTTTTTTATATTATTTTTTTTTTTTTTTTTTAGGTTCTCCAGTCAATAACTGCAATTCTGATGTAATCTCCTTTCGGATAGTTTCTCCTCATGTCCTCAGTGCCTTTACTCTTAGGCAGAATATCTTCAATGATATACTCCATCAACAACACACAGTGGTCACTCTTTCCAGTTGGTGGTTCATACTCAATTTTTTCAATATCCAACATGTTATCTGTGAATACTAGATCAAGTAGGTGTGTATCTATATATATATATATATATATATATATATATATATATATATATATATATATATATATATATATATATATATATATATATATATATATCAATGACGTATTCGCATACGTAGTAAATATCGATGCCAGGAACACAATAAACGAAAACTGGATTGAAGTACAGTATTCCACTTTTAATGAACAACGATTTACAGCAGCGCATTCGATCACTACCTGTGATCATCATTCGTGTTCATTCCTATGTACAATAAATATAAGCATACATTACTAATAATTCTAGTAACAAAATAAATTTTACCAAAACAAAAGGAGCAAATAAAACACCGCAGGTACTAAAAATTAAATGAAAATGTAACAACTCTTAACAAAACTTAAAAAAAAAAAATATATATATATATATATATATATATATATATATATATATATATATATATATATATATATATATATATATATATATATACAATTTGAATTATAAAATGAATATTCAAGAAAATTATATTTCCTTTGTTTTACTGTCAACATTTCATATAATAGTATATTATTATTGTTTTCTTGATCCCTTTGACATTTTAAAAATAATAAAGTGTCAATAGAAATTAACACTGAAGATTACCACAAGTGTTTGATGGGATGCACTGTGATAACTGGTTGATAATTTAATTAAAAATGGAAAACCTCAATCCAGTGTCGATTTTGTGTCCCCGGCATCGATGTAATTACCTAATTGTGCTTACGGGAAAGCGGTCATCGCTTGTTACTTCCCGTCTCCTGGTAGCTTCCATTTTTGTACTAAGTGATACTTATTATACTTGTCCTTTAAACTATGGATTGAGTTAATATCAACTACCTCCTTGCTTAGCGAATTCCAACCATCAACTACTCTTACACTAAAAAAGTACTTTCTTACATCCTGCAAAGAAGATTTCTTACGAAGCTTTAAAGTATGACCTCTAGTTCTAAAGCCAGCCATATTAAAATATCGATCTCTCTCCAGTCTGTCATAACCATGAAGGAATATATATATATATATATATATATATATATATATATATATATATATATATATATATATATATATATATATATATATT
>JAXCGZ010019472.1:50000-53255 GCA_037179515.1 Halocaridina rubra | reverse complement strand
AACATGAATCATTTTTTTACCCCGACCGGGACTCGAACCTAGGACTTATGATTACTAAGTCAAGGCGCTACCACTACACCACAGAAGGTTAAAAGGAACCCAACCTTATAGCTTATATCTGCTATACTAAGGAATGAACGCATTCTAACTGAATGCCACATGTTCATATTACAGATTCCCCAACCTCACTCGTGGCTTCATTTTAGCATTTAATTCAATTCCCAATCTCATTCGGGCCATGAAATAACCAATAAGCACATTATATATGTGAAAACATGAATCATTTTTTTACCCCGACCGGGACTCGAACCTAGGACTTATGATTACTAAGTCAAGGCGCTACCACTACACCACAGAAGGTTAAAAGGAACCCAACCTTATAGCTTATATCTGCTATACTAAGGAATGAACGCATTCTAACTGAATGCCACATGTTCATATTACAGATTCCCCAACCTCACTCGTGGCTTCATTTTAGCATTTAATTCAATTCCCAATCTCATTCGGGCCATGAAATAACCAATAAGCACATTATATATGTGAAAACATGAATCATTTTTTTACCCCGACCGGGACTCGAACCTAGGACTTATGATTACTTAGTAATCATAAGTCCTAGGTTCGAGTCCCGGTCGGGGTAAAAAAATGATTCATGTTTTCACATATATAATGTGCTTATTGGTTATTTCATGGCCCGAATGAGATTGGGAATTGAATTAAATGCTAAAATGAAGCCACGAGTGAGGTTGGGGAATCTGTAATATGAACATGTGGCATTCAGTTAGAATGCGTTCATTCCTTAGTATAGCAGATATAAGCTATAAGGTTGGGTTCCTTTTAACCTTCTGTGGTGTAGTGGTAGCGCCTTGACTTAGTAATCATAAGTCCTAGGTTCGAGTCCCGGTCGGGGTAAAAAAAATGATTCATGTTTTCACATATATAATGTGCTTATTGGTTATTTCATGGCCCGAATGAGATTGGGAATTGAATTAAATGCTAAAATGAAGCCACGAGTGAGGTTGGGGAATCTGTAATATGAACATGTGGCATTCAGTTAGAATGCGTTCATTCCTTAGTATAGCAGATATAAGCTATAAGGTTGGGTTCCTTTTAACCTTCTGTGGTGTAGTGGTAGCGCCTTGACTTAGTAATCATAAGTCCTAGGTTCGAGTCCCGGTCGGGGTAAAAAAATGATTCATGTTTTCACATATATAATGTGCTTATTGGTTATTTCATGGCCCGAATGAGATTGGGAATTGAATTAAATGCTAAAATGAAGCCACGAGTGAGGTTGGGGAATCTGTAATATGAACATGTGGCATTCAGTTAGAATGCGTTCATTCCTTAGTATAGCAGATATAAGCTATAAGGTTGGGTTCCTTTTAACCTTCTGTGGTGTAGTGGTAGCGCCTTGACTTAGTAATCATAAGTCCTAGGTTCGAGTCCCGGTCGGGGTAAAAAAATGATTCATGTTTTCACATATATAATGTGCTTATTGGTTATTTCATGGCCCGAATGAGATTGGGAATTGAATTAAATGCTAAAATGAAGCCACGAGTGAGGTTGGGGAATCTGTAATATGAACATGTGGCATTCAGTTAGAATGCGTTCATTCCTTAGTATAGCAGATATAAGCTATAAGGTTGGGTTCCTTTTAACCTTCTGTGGTGTAGTGGTAGCGCCTTGACTTAGTAATCATAAGTCCTAGGTTCGAGTCCCGGTCGGGGTAAAAAAATGATTCATGTTTTCACATATATAATGTGCTTATTGGTTATTTCATGGCCCGAATGAGATTGGGAATTGAATTAAATGCTAAAATGAAGCCACGAGTGAGGTTGGGGAATCTGTAATATGAACATGTGGCATTCAGTTAGAATGCGTTCATTCCTTAGTATAGCAGATATAAGCTATAAGGTTGGGTTCCTTTTAACCTTCTGTGGTGTAGTGGTAGCGCCTTGACTTAGTAATCATAAGTCCTAGGTTCGAGTCCCGGTCGGGGTAAAAAAATGATTCATATATATATATATATATATATATATATATATATATATATATATATATATATATATATATATATATATATATATATATATATATATATATATATATATATATATATATATATATATATATATATATATATATATATATATATATATATATATATATGTATATATGTATATATATATATATATATATATATATATATATATATATATATATATATATATATATATATATATATATATATATATATATATATATATATATATATATATATATATATATATATATATATATATATATATATATATATATATATATATATATATATATATATATATATATATATATATATATATATATATATATATATATATATATATATATATATATATATATATATATATATATATATATATATATATATATATATATATATATATATATATATATATATATATATATATATATATATATATATATATATATATATATATATATATATATATATATATATATATATATATATATATATATATATATATATATATATATATATATATATATATATATATATATATATATATATATATATATATATATATATATATATATATATATATATATATATATATATATATATATATATATATATATATATATATATATATATATATATATATATATATATATATATATATATATATATATATATATATATATATATATACATATATATATATACATATATATATATATATATATATATATATATATATATATATATATATATATATATATATATATATATATATATATATATATATATATATATATATATATATATATATATATATATATATATATATATATATATATATATATATATATATATATATATATATATATATATATATATATATATATATATATATATATATATATATATATATATATATATATATATGTATATATAGTATATATATATATATATATATATATATATATATATATATATATATATATATATATATATATATATATATATATATATATATATATATATATATATATATATATATATACATATTTCATGTTAAACTTATATTGCACGCACAGGAAAAGGAATCTAAATTTTATTTTACAGCAAGCATTTAATGTCAGTCATACAGCCCACAGTAATAAATCCTACAGATTTATGACAGGGATGACCAAATATCTCATGATCAAGCTGATTTTGAATATGTCTTT
>JAXCGZ010019472.1:32500-37500 GCA_037179515.1 Halocaridina rubra | reverse complement strand
AACGCTTTCTGGAAGTCTAGGAATATGCAATCTGCCCAGCCCTCTCTTTCCTGTAAGATTTGGCTTACCTCATCATAAAATTCTAATAAGTTTGTTACTGTTGATCTACCTTCTCTGAAGCCATGTTGCCTCACTGACAGAAAGTTGAAGGATTCCAAGTGAAGAGAGACATGTTTCCTTAGTGGTTTCTCCATAACTTTGCAAACTATGCTGGTCAAGGAAACTGGTCTATAGTTCAGAGCCGTATCCCTCCTTCCCTTTTTGAAGATAGGTATCACATTTGCTTGTTTCCAGCATCTTGGAATCTCCCCCGACTCCAGTGACTCCTTAAATATGATACTTAGTGCCACTGATATTGTGTTTGCGCATTTGTTAAGCACATGAGGGGATATGTCATCAGGACCTGTAGCTTTATGAACATCTAAATCCATCAGCGCTTTGCATACCTCTGTGGCTGTAAGGTTGATGTTCTCTAATACCGGCCCTTGAGCATCTATCACTGCAATCTGAGGGGGTGGGGTATTTTCTACTGTAAATACTGACTGAAACTCCTTGTTCAATTCTTAGCAGATCTCTTCATCCGTCTCAGTGATGCTTCCATCCGCTCTCTTTAGCCTTAAAACCTGTTCTTTTACCTTCAGTTTTCCTCTGATAAAGCTGTGGAAAAGCTTGGGATTTTCTTTAGACTTCCTGGTGATGTCCCTCTCATAGTCTCTCTCTGCCTCTCTCCTTTTACTTAGGTAGTCATTTCTTGCTCTTTTGTAGGTTTGCCAGGCATTTATGTTTTTTCTCCTCCTATACCTTTTCCAGCATTTGTCTCTCAACTCCTTAGCTCTTTTACACCCATTATCGAACCATTTCTCTCTGGCATGAATTACACCTAGTTTGGTGACAGGTATGCAGCAATCTACTATCTTCCCATATTTCTCACAAAAGATGTCATACATTTCTTGTACAGATTTGTTGTAAAATAAGGTTCTCCAGTCAATAACTGCAAAAAGCTCATTCATTTTGATGTAATCCTCCTCATGTCCTCAGTGCCTCTACTCTCAGGAAGAATATCTTCAATGATATACTCCATCAACAACACACAGTGGTCACTCTTTCCAATTGGTGGTTCATATTCAATTTTTTCAATATCCAACACATTATCTGTTAACACTAGATCAAGTATATATATATATGTATATATATATATATATATATATATATATATATATATATATATATATATATATATATATATATATATATATATATATTTATATATGTATATATATATATATATATATATATATATATATATATATATATATATATATATATATATATATATATATATATATATATATATATATACTATATATATATATATATATATATATATATATATATATATATATATATATATATATATATATATATATATATATATATATATATATATATATATATATTATATATATATATATATATATATATATATATATATATATATATATATATATATATATATATATATATATATATATATATATATATATATATATATATATATATATATATATATATGTCCTTCGCAAGAAGGCAACCTTCCTAGCCCTTGGTTGATAAGGGAGTCCGTGACGTAAAACCGGAACCGGAACCGGATATATATATATATATATATATATATATATATATATATATATATATATATATATATATATATATATATATATATATATATATATATATATATATGTATGTATATATATATATATATATATATATATATATATATATATATATATATATATATATATATATATACATATATATATATATATATATATATATATATATATATATATATATATATATATATATATATATATATATATATATATATATATATATATATATATATATATATATATATATATATATATATATATATATATATATATATATATATATATATATATATATATATATATATATATATATATATATATATATATATATATATATATATATATATATATATATATATATATATATATATGTCCTTCGCAAGAAGGCAACCTTCCTAGCCCTTGGTTGATAAGGGAGTCCGTGACGTAAAACCGGAACCGGAACCGGATATATATATATATATATATATATATATATATATATATATATATATATATATATATATATATATATATATATATATATATATATATATATATATATATATATATATATATATATATATATATATATATATATTATGAGTGTGACACCGAAACAGGCAAGAATTTTGCCCTCATCGACCCGGGCACAAAGACAACATTAAGACTAAGAAAAAGTTATAGGTTGAGGACAAGTCACAAATAAGGTAGAGCTACACGATAGGAAATGGACAGGCTGAAAGAATATTCATAGTACAGAGGACCTAGAGATATGGGAGGATTAGGCCTTGATTTGAGTATAGATCCGCCTTTTGAAGGAAGATAAGTTATTGGAATAAGGAAAGACAGAGTCTATAGGTAGATGGGAAGAAGCAGTCACTTCACCGGTCAATCCGCTCGCTACTAATCTCCACCCAGTACTTGTGAAATGAAATTACTTTTCGAGTGTTACACGGTTTCGGAGGTGGGGGAGAGATACAACTCGCCAATTCATCAGAGCAGCGAAGGAAGTAGTAGCGATAGAAAAGAGAGAGAGATGATACCTTACTGCGAAGCAAAAGAGAATCCCGAGTAAGAGTAAGAGAAGGTTCATTGATGAGTCTGACTGCCTTTTATTTAACCCTATCAAGGAGATAATTATAAGAAGAAGCACCCAAGATGTGCGAGCAGTTTTCTAAACAGGGACGGATATGACCTTTATAAGTTTTAAGTAATTGTAAAGATGAAAAGTAACGATAAAAATGAAACAGGATCCCCAATTCTTTAGATGTAGATTTAAAAATTTGGATTATATAATTCCTCCAAGACAAGTTAGAGGCTATCTGGATTCCTAATATGTCAGTAGAATGAAGAGGCTATGTTTCGTTAGTTTCGAAAACAGTAGGGGCCTCGGGAGGAGAAGAAGAAAAAGAGATAGTCACAAACTGTCTTTAGGACATTAAATTAAACAGAATCTTAGAGACTCCACTCAGATATCCTTTGCAAATCAGAGATGAGAGTAGAAGAAAGATTGATACGAGACAGATTGCGAGTAGCAGAGGAAGGTTGTGAAGAGAACGCAGAGGAAAAATCAAGTGTAGAATCGTCGGCAAAGGCGGGTGAAGAGAGGAGGATGAGGATTAACAAAGTTCGTTGATGAAGAGAAGGAACAGATTGGGTGAAAGGACAGAGTCTTGTGGAACACCACTGGCAACAGGGAATGGGCTAGATGTTACACCGTCAACAACCACAGATATAAAACAGTTAGAAAGAAACCTGGAAATAAAAAACAGAGAGAAGGGGTAAAGCCACCAGTAAGGAGACTGGCCAACAGGGCCTTGTGCCAGACTCTGTCAAAAGCCTTAGTGATAGCAAGTGCGACGACAAAGGAATCCTCATAGTTCCTCAGAGAAGATGACCATACATGAGTAAGATAGGACAGGAGGTCACCAGTGGATCTTGCCTTGCAGAAGCCGTATTGGTAATCGGAGATAAACGAGTTAGTTTCAAGACATTTCAAGAAGTGAGAATTGAGCTAAGTTTCGAATACTCTCGCGATAGCAGAGATTAGGGCAATAGGTAGGTAGTTTGAAGGAATAGAGCAGTCACCCTTCTTAAAGACAGGTTGTGCTAGAGCATGCTTCCAAGAAGAAGGATAATGTTTGAGAGGAGAAGGCGAAAAAGATGGCAAAACTTGTGCCAGTTCATCTGAAAACACCTTAGATAACCTTGCAAGGATACCTCGATTCCGGATGCCTTGTTCATCTTTAGTGAGCGAGGAACCTTATGAACTTTGCATGAAGAAAGAATAAAGGAAGGCATAAGGTTAAAGACGACAAAATTATGAGGGACTGGTGGCTGAGTAGTGAAAGCCAAAGAGAGTGACTTTGTGAGAGGGAGAGCAAGCTTTAGAACCATCAGAACGAATGAGAGTAGGAAAGCTTGAGCTATAGAAACTTTTGAAAAGTTTCGGTTAAGGACCAGAAATATTTATCAGTGGGAGAGGAGTTAAGGTCATCAACTTTCCTTCATATAAAGGAAGCTTTAGACTTTCGAATCGGAGTATTACAGCTATACCTAGCTGTAATTAAAGCAGAGCAGGTAAAAGGAGACGGAGAGGCTTGGTACGACTGTTAAGAACGATTCCTGGCCTCAATAGCCATGTAGGAGCCACGGTCAAAGCAAGGATTAGAGGTAGAAAAAGTATTAATTGAGGAGTGGATGGACGCCTCCTTTCCCGAGGTAATGATCTCGAGAACGTTTAGGGCTACCTGATCAGAGCTGCAGGACCGAAAGGAGTAGTCATCTCATGGGAAGTCAAAGAAAAAGTTACAAAAATTATCACGTTGAGTTTGCTCAAAGTGCCCAAGGCTGTGCTGAGTAGGAGGATATGATGGATGGGAGTAAAAATGGAAGAGACTGAGATCACAGAGCGGTCAGATTTACCAGGATGGGAAAGCACAGAATATGAATTGCTTGAAGGATAAGAAATAAGAAATAGGTTAAGAGAATTACCTGGATTTTCGTGGCGATCGGGAACGCGAGTAGGATGTTTAATAATCTGCTTCAGATCATAAGTATAAGAGACAATAAGGTTCCACTTCCTTCCACATTAGTGTGAGAAGAATTAAGCTAATCACAGTGGTGTACATTGAAGTCCCCAATACAGGGAACCTCGGCATCTGGGTGAGAAGATATAAAGGAGTCATAGCATGAAGACAGATATTCAAAGAAAGACACTAATTCACTGTAGTTAGGGGAGCAGTAGCAGAAGCAAAGGACTATTGTAGTAGTGAAGAGATAGATCTTTAGCCAAAGAAAATCAAAGTTATGAAATTCGGGGTCCATGAACCTTGCAATTCG
>JAXCGZ010019472.1:27500-30000 GCA_037179515.1 Halocaridina rubra | reverse complement strand
TATATATATATATATATTTACATATACATATATATATATATATATATATATATATATATATATATATATATATATATATATATATATATATATATATACATATATATATATATATATATATATATATATATATATATATATATATATATATATATATATATATATATATATATATATATATATATATATATATATATATATATATATATATTTATATTTATATATACATATATATATATATATATATATATATATATATATATATATATATATATATATATATATATATATATATATATATATATATATATATATATATATATATATATATATATATATATATACATAAATATATATATATATATATATATATATATATATATATATATATATATATATATATATATATATATATATATATATATATATATATATATATATATATATATATATGTATATATATATATATATATATATATATATATATATATATATATATATATATATATATATATATATATATATATATATATATATATATATATATATATATATATATATGTATTTATATATACATAATATATATATATATATATATATATATATATATATATATATATATATATATATATATATATATATATATATATATATATATATATATATATATATATATATATATATATATATATATATATATATATATATATATATATATATATATATATGTATTTATATATACATAAATATATATATATATATATATATATATATATATATATATATATATATATATATATATATATATATATATATATATATATATATATATATATATATATATATATATATATATATATATATATATATATATATATATATATATATATATATATATATATATATATATATATATATATATATATATATATATATATATATATATATATATATATATATATATATATATATATATATATATATATATATATATATATATATATATATATATATATATATATATATATATATATATATATATATATATATATATATATATATATATATATATATATATATATAAATATATATATATATATATATATATATATATATATATATATATATATATATATATATATATATATATATATATATATATATATATATATATATATATATATATATATATATATATATATATATATATATATATATATATATATATATATATATATATATATATATATATATATATATATATATATATATATATATATATATATATATATATATATATATATATATATATATATATATATATATATATATATATATATATATATATATATATATATATATATATATATATATATATATATATATATATATATATATATATATATATATATATATATATATATATATATATATATATATATATATATATATACATATATATATATATATATATATATATATATATATATATATATATATATATATATATATATATATATATATATATATATATATATATATATATATATATATATATATATATATATATATATATATATATATATATATATATATATATATATATATATATATATATATATATATATATATATATATATATATATATATATATATATATATATATATATATATATATATATATATATATATATATATATATATATATATATATATATATATATATATATATATATATATATATATATATATATATATATATATATATATATATATATATATATATATATATATATATATATATATATATATATATATATATATATATATATATATATATATATATATATATATATATGTATTTATATATATATAAAAATATATATATATATATATATATATATATATATATATATATATATATATATATATATATATATATATATATATATATATATATATATATATATATATATATATATATATATATATATATATATATATATATATATATATATATATATATATATATATATATATATATATATATATATATATATATATATATATATATATATATATATATATATATATATATATATATATATATATATATATATATATATATATATATATATATATATATATATATATATATATATATATATATATATATATATATATATATATATATATATATATATATATATATATATATATATATATATATATATATATATATATATATATATATATATATATATATATATATATATATATATATATATATATATATATATATATATATATATATATATATATATATATATATATATATATATATATATATATATATATATATATATATATATATCTATATATGTATGTATATATATATATATATATATATATATATATATATATATATATATATATATATATATATATATATATATATATATATATATATATATATATATATATATATATATATATATAT
>JAXCGZ010019472.1:0-25000 GCA_037179515.1 Halocaridina rubra | reverse complement strand
GCCTAGTACTCAAAGTTGTAGTGATGGTGGCTGGTATTAACACCATAATTCCCATAAGAAATCTGTTTTGCATTATTTAGCAGTCTCTGTTAGGTAATCTATGAAAATGTGGCTAGTAAAGAATATTTGGATTTATACCAAGCAGAGAATATGCTTGTAAATGACAATTATGACTCGAAATTATTGAAAGTGACTGTTATTTGTCTCTTGGCACAGGTCATTGGTTATATAAGTATAAGTGAATGACATTACATTAAAAACAACCAATGCCGATGTCTAATATAATATGCATGGAAGGTGTTTTACTATCTATTTTCTCTCCTCATCTTTTCATTTTAAATTGTGAGATTTCTTCGGAATAGACCTACATTATTTTGTGATTTCCATTATCCAATCTTCCTGTTTTAAATCTTTTACAAAGTATGCTTTTTGCTTGAGATAACTTGCGCTGTTTTTATCTTCTTCGAAAGTAATTTTCTATTACCCTTTATAAGAAATTTTTATAGCATATTCCTGAGGCTGCTGATATATCATATAATACCAAGCACTTGCACTTGCTTAGCACTACCTTTACTGCTTTTATTCTCAAAGTGCTTATACTAGAAATTACATAAATTCAATGAAGGGGTATTACTAATTGACTGTGGATGGATATGACGGTCAAATACATAATGATAAATACATATATAAACACATACAAATGCACGCACACATACATGCATGTATACATACATACACACATACATCAGCGGCACTATGTATCATATGTGAAAAGTAGCTGGAATGAGGGGAGATTCCAAGATGCTGGAAACAAACGACCGTGGTACCTATCTTCAAAAAGGGAAGGAGGGATACAGCTCTAAACTATAGTTCCCTTCAACTTTTTGTCAGTGAGACAATATGGCTTCAGAAAAGGTTGAAGAACAGCAACAAACTTATTAGAATTTTATGATGAGGTAAGCCGAATCTTACAGGAAAGAGAGAGCTGGGCAGATTGCATATTCCTAGACTTTCAGAAGGCATTTGGTACTGTCCCACATGGGAGACCTATTAAGAAGCTGCAAGAAATAGCGAGAATGGGTGGAAATGTCTTGGAATGGATAAAAATTTACTTAGGAGGAAGGGAACAGAGGGTTAGAGTAAGACACTCATTTCCCCTTGTATGGGGGTAGCCCAGCCAAGAAACGCGCATTCATCACGATCCACACACACCTCAACCACTCCTCTCAGCTCCTTGGGGATAAAAGGGTTGCTACGTCTCCCCCCTTCCACCCTCCTTGGGCGACCCACAAGGTTGGCCGGCAAGGATATTCTAGAGTGAGATCCGACAGTCGCAGGTGGTTTACTCCCACCGCTTCATCACATGGCAACTCCCCTCACAACCGTCCACCACAGTTCACTGAGCTAGCAGGTGCGAGAAATCCATTTGGGCTTCGTCATATATGCACAGTCTTCCTCCTCTCATTCCTAACTCTTGCATGCACTCTTCCCTGTTCCACTGACATTTCACGTACATTCAATGCTCTTTTTACGCCATCCATCCATCTCACTCTAGGTCTCCCTCTTGACTTAAATCCAATCACTTTTGCACTCCACACTCTTCTCACTAATCGTTCATCACTCATCCTTTCCATGTGTCCAAACCATCCAACACTCTGATCTAACTTATCCGATAGCTTCATTCCAACACTCGTTCTCTGCCTGACATCCTCATACTTGTATATATACAACTATGCATGGCGTAGTTGGTAGCACCTTGGCATAGTAATAATGTGTCCTATTTTCGAGTCCCGGTCGTGTAAAATATGATTCATATATATATATATATATATATATATATATATATATATATATATATATATATATATATATATATATATATATATATATATATATATATATATATATATATATATATATATATATATATATATATATATATATATATATATATATATATATATATATATATATATATATATATATATATATATATATATATATATATATATATATATATATATATATATATATATATATATATATATATATATATATATATATATATATATATATATATATATATATATATATATATATATATATATATATATATATATATATATATATATATATATATATATATATATATATATATATATATATATATATATATATATATATATGTTCCGGTTTTATATATATATATATATATATATATATATATATATATATATATATATATATATATATATATATATATATATATATATCCTCCTTGTAAGGGAGTAGATAAGGGAATAATTCACCAGAAGCTAAATTATCGGACAGCCTTTATTTAACACCCCATCTGTGCCTTAATACCTGATGCTTTTATCTATTTTTTGATATACCAATTATAGTCCTTAATAACTTGTTCTTGAGCTCCTCTTTCTCATTCCATATAAAGCTTTTGGGAAAATAACTTCCTTATAAATCGTTTTTCTTCGTATTCATTTCAAAATGCCTATATCTCATGACAGTTCTCATCCCACTTAGATATTTACTTGTTCATCACTCGGTAACTTATGCTATATGCAAATCCAGACACTTAAGACTCTCAAATTCTCAAGCTTCTCATTCACTGTCACATTCAGTCTACCAATATTAAAACTCATCATATATCTATCTAATGTCGATACTTTTATAAGTATATACCACAAACTTCCTTTTCTCACAAACCTTTGCAAACTTAGTCGTCAAATGCTTTAGTTCCTTCTCAGAAACCGTTACAAATATCGTCTTATATGCATATTGGCACCTGATTTACTTTCCACAACCATTCATTCTCACAAGCTAATTCTAAATCTCTGCCAAGCATTCGCTTATTTACTTTCCTTACCATTCTATGCATATGCACTTCAAGCAACTATAGTGGCATTAAACTACCTTGGAATGCAACATTTTCCTCACTCTAATCATTCTTACAATTCCTGACTCCAGCAGACGGTCTAATATCTATATACTCTTGACCTCATTCAACAGACTTCCTCTTATATCATGTAATCACATTACACTCCACAATACCTCACTATCAACCCTTTCATGCGTTTTCTCCTAGCCCTTGACGCCCCCCAAAATTGTCCTTACTTTTTCTATAGAGTTCTCACACAGCTTTCTTGCCAAAAACAACTGATTATCACACCCTCTAACTCTCCTGATTATTCCATCATTTCCTTTCCTATATCTCTCAGTTAAGACTGTTATTCCTTACCAACTACGCTCAACCAACTAATTCCTCTAAAGTAATACATATGTACTTATCGCCTTTCCTTTTATATAGTGGAAGTACACATGCATTTCTCAATTCAAATGTAAACCTCACTTTCCTGAAACGTACATTTAATAAACTTACCATCCATCTCACTATTGGGTCTCCACCTTTTGACAAGCACTCGACATGAAACTCATCTAATTTTGGAGATTTTTATGAATTCATTACGTTCATTATCGTTTATACTTTTCCCTATCATTGTTCACGCCTATCATTGACATCTACGTATCTCCCACATCCACATTTACTGCCTCTCTATCACATTCCACATTTCGCAGTTAATAGAAGTACTCAGCCCATATCATTCTCGCCTATGTCTCGTCCACCAGTATCCACTCAGCTGCTCCTTGTTCTCTTTCCTTCCTACCAGACTCACCATTCATTCTTCCCACTTATCAAAACATCTATTTATTCCAATCAAAATTCTTTTTACCTCTCACCATTGCTTTTCTCATCTCGCCTTCATTCTAAGCCTGTCATGTGCCTCTACATCTCCTCACTACAACCATACCTCATGTACCTGATTCCTTTCCCGCCACTAATAAATTTATTCTACCATTTACTATTTTTCCTTCAGCTTCTACACCATCATTTCATCACACAACACACACAGTACCTCTGCACATTTCAAAATTTCCTCATTAAAGCACTCCCATTCTTCTTCTAATTCTTTTCCACCATCCCCTTCTATATACCACACATTCGTCTGACTTGCTTCATGCTCACATTTTTTTTCTTATTCAGTTGTTTCACTTTTAGCACAGCTCTTCCTCCCTTCCATATCGTCTTTCTCTATCATTCTTCCACTCTCACTCTACCTTCCACTAAATAATGATCAGACATTCCATCACAGTTAGCTTTAAATACATTTACATTCACTCTATTGTCCACCAAAAATTAAAGTTTTAATTCCCTATTAACTCTTCAATTTTTTTTTTTTTACTGTTGTGATGTATGGTTATGCTGATCCTTCGTTTTATGTACAGTATTAGTTATTTTCATCTCTCTTTCTCAGTACGCACTTCTATCATTTTCTCTCCTATCTCAGTTTTACTAGCTGCATCATACATCTCAATTACACCATCAACTAACTCATTTCCTTCTCCATCTTTCAAATCTTCTGTTAATACACATCCAGGTTCGTCTTCATGTCCTGCACACAATTCTTCAAATTAATCGAAAACTTCTCTTCCCGCCTCACATTTTCACTACTAAGACCATACACACTCATGGGTGTCCAAACCTCACTTCCTAATCTCTTATTTAACCATATAATCCTTGATGGCAATTCCTCACACTTAACTTCACACTTATTTATCTCTTCAGGCACTAGCAGGGCCACTTATTCTCTTCCTAGCTTTATATCTACTCCAGGCACATTAACCATCACACTCCTAAAAAGCATAAACCTACCCCTTTAAATTTAATTTTCGATATGACAACACATCCATCATTCTCCTCAAGAAAATATTACCAAATTCTCCAATTTAATCTCCCTTGCGCCGCATCCACTTACATTCTAAGACCCAATTACTAGGGTTCTAGCTAGAATTTTCCTGCCAGAATCCCTCCTTGTACCTTTACTAATTGCTTGAAGAAAAAGCAAAGGGGAATTTTCAGTCTCCTCATTCCAGCTAAAGTAGACAATTTTCATGATATGCAGGGAATACAGAGGTGGTATTATAATACCTTCATCCTAGAGGAAGAAACAGGGAACTGTAAACTATTAGTAAAACTAAGGATAGTGCGCATGCGACACAGTGACCGCTCAACACCTCATCAAATAAACAGCCCTCCATTTGAATATAGATTTCACTTTGTTCGATGCCTTAAGGGCATATCTGGTGCCCTTCTCAGAGAGGTGTTAGCTTTTATAAAAAAGTTACTGGTAGATGAAAACTATCATGCTCTAGTAGTATTATTAAAGGGATTTATGAATTTTCTAAGATAACAGCATATGCTTGTAATAAGATCAAAAATTTTGTAAAACGCAAGTAACCAATAGGCAAATAACGGTCAGCTAAAGCATGATATCTAGTTAAAGCTTACAATATAACAGATATTGTTGTTCTACTAATATAGTCAAAAGTAATATATACCTACATACATGCATACACACACACACACACACACACACACATATGTGTGTATTTATATGCATGTATGCATATATATGTATATATGTATGTATATGGGTATATAGACATAAGAGTATATATGTATCTATTATATATATATATATATATATATATATATATATATATATATATATATATATATATATATATATATATATATATATATATATATATATATATATATATATATATATATATATATATATATATATACACGCACACACGCACACACACAGATAATTATGAAAAACATTAAATTGATTAAATTTCCAAGTGCACACTACAGTAAACTACACTATACAAATTGACCTAATATTCAACTTGCTCTTGTTTTATTCATTTAAACTCTCGAAATGAGGTGTCAGCTGGGCTTTGCTTTTTTTTTATGAGTGTGACATTGGGACAGGCAAGAAAAATCTTCACTAGTCAATGAAGCCCCGAGCACGAGAAAACATCAGAGATGAGGTGGCGATGCACAAAGGAAAAGGACAGACTGAAAGAATAGTCAAAGTACTAAGGACCAAGAGATATGGAGTCTTAAGCTCTGAGATTTAATTTTTATGAGTGTGACACCGGGACAGGAAAAAACTACCCTTATCAATATAAGCCGGGCACGAGAAAATACTAAGACGAAGTAAAAGAAAAAGGTTAAGGGCAAGGAAGAGATGAGGTAATGTCACACAAAGGAAACGACAGAGAGAAAAAACAAAATACAGAGGACCCAGAGATATGGCGGACTAGGTTCTGAGATGACGAAAGATCTACTTTTTGATGGATGATGGGTCATAAGAATTAGGAAAGACAGAAGGTGGAAGAGAGTTCCAAAGTCTGGAGGTAGATGGGAAGAAGCAGACACTGCACCGACCTATCTGCGAACTACAAACCTCCACACAGTACCTGTGAGATGAGGCCGCTTGGCGAGTGTTAAGCGGCCTCTGCAGTAGGGGAGGGATGCAACTCGCCAACTCATCAGAGCAGCGATGGAAGTACTAGCAATAGGAAAATGAAAGGGAAGAGAGCTTAAGGCGAAGAGAGAGGGAATCGATATTATAAGTAAAAGAAGGATCATTAATGAGTCTGACTGTCTTAGAATCAACCCTATCAAGGAGATAAGTCTAAGAAGAAGCACCCCAGATGTGTGAGCTGTATTCTAAGCAGTGGCAGATAAAACCTTTATAAATTTTATGTAACTGTAAAGAGGATAAGTAATAACGAAAGCGAAACAAAACCCCCAATTTATTGGATGAAGATTTAGAAATTTGGATTATGTGATTCCTCCAAGACAAGTTACTGGCTAAATGGATTCCTAATATGTTGATAGAATTAAGAGTGTAATTTTCGCTAGTTTTGAAGACAATAGGGTTATCAGGAGGAGAAGAAGATAAAGAGATAGCCAGAAACTGTGTCTTGGAGGCAGTGAATTTAGCTAAATTTTGAATGCCCCACTCAGATAATCTCTGCAATCGGAGTTGAGAGTAGAAGAAAGAGTGATTCGAGACTGATTACGAGTAGCAGATGAAGGTTGTGAAGAAAAGGCAAAGGAAAAGTGAAGGATAGAATCATCAGTAAAGGCATAAAGAAAGATGAGGATCGTAGAAGATCATTGATGAAGAAAAGGAACAGAGTAGATGAAAGAACAAGGCCCTGTGGATCACCACTGGTAACAGAGAAGGGCTAGATGTTGCACCATCGACAACTACAGATATAAAACGGTCAGTAAGAAAACTGGAAATCAGAGAACAAAAAGAAGGGGTAAAGCCATAGGCAGGGAGTTTGGCCAACAGAGCCTTGTGCCAGACTCTGTCAAAAGCCTTAGAGATATCAAGGGAGACGACAAAGTATTCCCCATAGTTCCTAAGAGAAGGTGACCATACATGAGTAAGATTGGGCAGGAGATCATCAGTGGATCTTGCCTTGCGGAAGCCATACTGGTGATCGGAGATAAGTGAGTTAGATTCTAGGTGTTTCAGTAAGTGAGCATTGAGCAAAGTTTTGAAAAGTTTAGCAATAGAGGAGGTTATGGCAATAGGTCGATAGTTTGAAGGAATAGAGCAGTCACCCTTCTTATGAACAGGTTGACCTAGACCATATTTCCGAGATGTAGGATAGATACTAGTTGACAGAATGAGGCAAAAAAGACGACAAAGCATTGGAGCCAATACATCTGCAAACTCCTTAACCTTGCAGGGATACCATCAGGGCCATATGCCTTGTTCGTCTTTAGCAAGTGAAGAACCTTATGAACTTTGCGTGAAGAAAGGATAAGGGAGGGCATAGGGTTAGAGAGGGGTAAAGATTGAGGAACAGATGCGCTGGAATCATTTATAGAAGAGTTGGCAGAAAAATGAGAGCCAAAGAGAGTGGCTTTGTCAGTGGAAGAGCAGTGAAAGGGGTAAAGCTTGAGTTACTGAAGTTTCTCGAGAGATTTTTGGCTATGGGCCAGAAGCATTTATTTGTCAGTGGGAGAGGAGTTAAGGTCATCAACTTTAGTTCTTATAAAGGAAGTATTAGACCTTTGAATCTGAGCAGTACAGTGATTCCTAGCTACAATAAAAGCAGAGCGAGTTAACTCAGAAAGGGAACCTTGGTAAGATTGGTGTGCCCGATTCCTGGCCTGAATAGCCATGGAGCAGACACAGTGAAACCAAGGGGGGAGAGAAAGTTTTTGGAGAAGAATGGATGGACGCCTCCATTCCAGTGCTCATGATCTCGGCAACTTTTAGAGCTACCTGATCAGGGTTGCGGGACCGAAAGCAGTAGTCATCCCAAGCGAAGCCAAAGAGGAAGTTACACAAACTTTCATGATGGGTACACTCAAAGTGCCAAAGGCTACACTGAGTAGTAGGGATTGGTGGAGAGGGAGCGGAAATGGAAGAGATTGAGATCATAGAGGGGTCAGATATACCAAGAGGGGAAAGTACAAAAAAATAGTAGTTTGAAGGGTTAGAAGTAAGAAATAGGTCAAGAGTGTTTGCAGCATGTTCGTGATGATCAGGAACATGAGTAGGATATTTGATAATTTGCTCCAGATTGTGAGTAATAGAGAAAGCAGCAAGAACCTCACTTCCTCCCATATCAGTGTGAGAAGAACGAAGCCACTTACTGAGGGGTACATTAAAGTCTCCAATGTAGAAAACTTCGGCATGTGGGTG
This sequence comes from Halocaridina rubra, assembly GCA_037179515.1. Lineage (NCBI taxonomy): Eukaryota > Metazoa > Arthropoda > Malacostraca > Decapoda > Atyidae > Halocaridina > Halocaridina rubra. The sequence continues at coordinate 16,397 of JAXCGZ010019472.1, read as the reverse complement.
AGAAGATAGCAAGGACTCATGGCACGAGGACAGATATTCAAAGAAAGACAAACTCAGTGGAGGTTTTTTTATGAGTTTGACACCGGGACATGCAGGAACTACCCTCATCAATAAAGGAAAGACGAAGGAAAAGAAAAAGGCTAAGGACAAGGCAGAGATGATGTATTGTCACACAAAGGAAAACGACAGACAGAAAAAACAGTCAAAGTACAGAGAACCCAGAGATATGGTGGATTAGGCCCTGAGACGACGATAGATCTGCTTTTTGAAGGATGAAAGGTCATAAGAATTAGAAAAGACAGAAGGAGGAATAGAGTCCCAGAGTTTGGAGGTAGATGGGAAGAAGCAGTCGCTGCACCGAGCAGTTTGAGAACTACAAATCTCCACACAGTACCTATGAGATGAGGCCGCTTGATGAGAGTTACGCAGCCTCGGCAGTGGGGGAGGAATGCCACTCGCCAACTCATCAGAGCAGCGATGGGAGTAGCACCGATAGAAAAGAGAAAGGGGAGATACCTTGCAGCGAAGAGAGAGAGAATCCAGATTGGAAGTAAGAGAATGGTCATTAATGATATGACTGCCTTAGATTCAACCCTATCAAGGAGATAAGTATAAGAAGTACCTCAGATCTGTGAGCTCTATTCTAAGCAGGGACGGATAAGGTATTTTTAGATTTTAAGTAATTGGTAAGAGGAAAAGCAATGACGAAAATGATACAGAAACCTGAATTTTTTGGATGCAGATTTAGAAATTTGGATTATGTGATTCCTTCAAGATAAGTTTGATGCTTTTTGAATTCCTGATATGTTAATAGAATTAAGAGGTTAAATTTCATCAGTTCCGAAGACAATAGGGTTATCAGGAGGAGAAGAAGATAAAGATATAGCCATAACTGTGTTTTAGTGGCAATAAATTTAACTAATTTTTGGGTGCTCCACTCAGATACCCTCTGCATATCGAAGCTGAGAGAAGAAGAAAGAGTGGTATGAGATTGATTACGAGTAGCAGCTGAAGGTTGTGAAGAAAATGCAGAGGATAAATATAGAGTAGAATCATTGGCAAAGGCTTGAATAAGAGAGGAATGTGATGAATGAAGAAGAACGTTGATAAAGAGAATGAATAGAGTAGGTGAATGAACAGAGCCTTGTGGCACCACTGGTGACAGGGAATGGACTAGATGTTGCACAGTCACCAACCACAGATATAAAGTGGTCAGAAAGAAAGCTGGAAATCAGAGAAGAGAGAGAAGGGTCAAAGCCACAGGCAGGGAGTTTGGCCAACAGAGCCTTGTGCCAGACTCTGTCAAAAGCCTTAGAGATATCAAGGGCCACGACAAAGGATTCCCTATAGTTCCTCAGAGAAGATGGCCATACATGAGTTAGATAGGACTGGAGGTCACCAGTTGATCTTGCTATGCGGAAACCGTTCTAATAATCAAAGGTAAGTTAGTTAGATTCAAGACGTTTGAAAAGGAGATCACTGAGCAAGTTTAAAAAATTTTAGCGATAGAAGTTACAACACTAAAGAAGCTTGTTACCCCTTTTTAACTACATATTCCGCTGCTCTACCAATCAGCGTTCGTTTCAACCAATCAGCATTCACTTCACCTCGAACAGCCAATCATAATGAAGTTTCTGGCCATACCCTCGACCCTACTTTGGCTGACCGTCTTAGCCCCAAGACCTCCCCACTGTCCGAGGTTTTAAATACCCGGTTAAGAACGCCGGCGAACAGAGTACAGTTCCAATCCAGCGATCGTCACCACATACCTGGAGTATATTCCCCTTACCGGCTTTTTGTCCACCTGAAGCTGCTTGTGTTATGTATTGTATATTCATTATTGTGTATTAGTTTATTGTTCTCCTCCCAGGTTCCATTTCACTTTTGATATCAGCTAAAAATTATATTAATTATCATTATTATCATTTCCATGTTGGTTTTTGTCTGTTTTTGTTAATCTGTAGGTATGTATTAATTATTAATGTTATTAGGTCTGTTTTGTTAATCTTCAGCTTTATATTAATTATTATATTAATTATTAATGTATTTATGTCTGTTTTGTTAATCTGTAGGTTTAAAAAAATCTCAGATTATAATTACTATTGTATTAGGTGAAATTGATATTCCAATTGTTATAAATTGTTCACCATATTTCCATGTCCTTCACTATTTCGAGCCACATGGTCATATATTGGCCTTGGGTCTCGGGCATAAAAAACTTGAATTTGGTATTTACCAGTCAGACCTGGGTGTAATATATTGTCAACCTTGCCAGGATCCTTGCTCAAAGTAAAGTAGTTTACATTAACTTCTCCCTTGTAACCGTCTTGTTATAGCAATTGTATTATGATTTCAGGAAAGTGAACAGTGAATTCTTGAGTTTTTATTTTTGTTAAGCAAATTTTTTGTGTGTGTAATTATTGCCTGTGTCCATTGTTATAAGAAGTACACATCGTAATAACTGTAACAAGTGTGTGATGATCGTTGGTCATTAGTGTATACTTGTTATCTTGCGTGGTAGCCGAAGTAAACACTAATCTGAACGTAGGGTGACGGTAGTTTTCTATATGTTTTCCAAGACTCGTTAACTTTGTTAACCCAATTAATCTCATGAATCATTATTAAATGGCTCGTTAGGTTTTATCAAGAATCGACAGTTAAATTTTTTGGAGTGCTTTATATTTTCAAGTCTCTTTATTCAAGTATCAATATTCAGCGTACTCTCACAAGTATCCAAGTTTCAAAGTACTCTGCTCAAGTATTGGGATATGTATAATCCCATCACTCATGCTATTTTCTGGTATCTCTACCTAACAAGTAGTTAATACTCTAGTGTCGAAGTATTTAGGTATAGTAAAGCATAGATTCCATGGTCGTGCTTAACTATCGCTACTGTATTTTCCCAGAGCTTCCTCGCTTCATTTTCCTAAAGTTTTGATTAATAATCGTCATGGCTAGTAAAGACTTTGATATATCATTTTTCTTGAAGTCTCCCTCTTGGGATCAAGTAAGTGACATTAGAAAAGCCGATTGGTTAGAGATTGCTAAACATTATAAAATTGCTCTTCCAACTCACCCCTCAAAGGTATCTAAGAAAAAAGTTAAGAAACTTGTTTTGAAATGTTTAATGAAACAAGGTGTTCTTGAAGTAGTTGCTGAATATGTTTCATTACCTGAGGATACCGAGGAAGATTCCTATCCGGACGAGATTCATAAGTCAAAGGAAATTGAATTAGCTCGTATTGATAATGCTACTCCGAAAGCTGACCCTCTTCTGCGCTCGAGTTAGAGAAATATAAATTAGAACTTCATTATAAATTGGAAGTAGAAACGAGGGAAAGGGAATTAAAATTAGAAGTAGAAAAGAGAAAAATGAAAATGTAAGCAGAATCGAGAAACATGGAATTAGAAGTAGGAAGGAAATTAAAATTAGAAGTAGAAACGAGAAAATTGGAGGTAGAAAGAGAAGTAAAACTGAAAAAGTTGGAACAGGTTGGTAAGCATAGGGACATAGAACTATCTATAAAGGAGAAAGAGATATCTTTCAACTTTTCCACAGTTTTTTCTATGGTACCAATATTTGACGAAGGAGATATTGATGGGTCCTTTAAATTGTTTGAGAAAATCACTAATAAACAGAAGTGGCCAATAGACGAGTGGATGAACATTATAGGTCCTAAATTGTCAGGAAAGTCTCAGAGAGTCTATAGTAGTTTGGATATAACGGAAGGCTATGATTTTTTAAAACTCAAATACTTCATGCAATCACAACCGAAGGATATAGGCAGAAATTTAGGAATATGACTAAAGCTAAGTATCAAACCTATGTGGAATTTGCCACCGAGAAAATGCGACAGTTCAAAATGTGGTTAGAATCTTTACAAGTCACTACATATTCCGAACTCGTGAAAGTAATAGTTTTGGAGGAATGGAAGAATAAAATACCATTTCCTATACTTAAACATGTAGAGGAGAGCAATATAATAGAGCTTCTTAAGGTGGCAGAAATGGCAGATGCTCAGGCCTTATGGTTTGATTCCTGGAATGTGCATGGGGTGGATCGTGGTGTTTTAGTAAAATCTACCTCTCGTGATCCTCAAAGTAGATTGAGTGATGGGCAGAGAGAAAATAAGTCAAATTCAAACCAGTTAGTTTGTGATTATTGCAAGAAAGTAGGACATACCATTGCACAGTGTAAACATCAAGGGTGCCAATTTTCAAAGAAGTGTTTTACTGCTACAAATTCCAATACTAAACCTGTTGCTTCTAATTCTTGCTCCTCTCAGACCAGAATGTTTAATGCATTTACTTTCACGGGTCATGTCGCGCTTAGCCCGAACGGTCGGGCATTCCCCATAACTATTCTTAGAGATACTGGAGCTGCTCAATCCATTTTAGTTCATGATGCTATTCCTAATCTGAGTCATAAGTTAACAGGAGAAAAGGTTCCACTGTCTGATTTAACGTCTCATATGTCATAACCTCTTGCACGAGTTTATCTTGAGTGCCCACTGTTCAATTCAAATGTAAAAGTAGCTGTCAAATATGGTAAATTGCCTGCTCAAGAAGTTCAGCTATTATTGGGAAATGATCTTGCTGGAACTCTTACCGTACCTAATATTACTAATGTTGATAATCCTCTTCCAAGAGTTCCTGATGAATCCCCTGATCTTTTTCCTTCTTGTGCAGTAACGAGGGCTCAAGCTAAACTCGCTGTGTCTAAATCATCTAATACATTGTCATCCTTGACTTCCCCTAAAGTTCAAATCCTTCATTGGCAGTGATACATGTTGCTGTAGATCTTGATGATCTTGATACATTGCCTTTTTTTTATATGAGTGACACTGGGACAGGCAGAAACTGCCCTCATCAATAAAGGCCCGGGCAAGAGAAAATACCAAGATGAAGGAAAAGAAAAAGGTTAAGGACAAGGCAGATATGAGGTAGTGTCACACAAAAGAAACAACAGATAGAAAAAAACAGTCAAAGTACAGAGGACGAAGAGATATGGAGGACTAGGCTCTGAGATGACGATAGATGAGAGTTCCAGAGTCTGGAGGTAGATAGGAAGAAGCAGTCGCTGCACTGACCAATCCGCGAGCTACAAATCTCCACACAGTACCTGTGAGATGAGGCCGCTTTGCGAGTGTTACGTGGTCTCGGCAGTGGGGGAGGGATGCAACTCGCGAACTCATCAGAGCAGCGATGGAAGTAGTAGTGATAGAAAAGCGAAAGGGGAAATACCTTTCTGCGAAGAGGGAGAGAATCCAGATTAGAAGTAAGAGAAGGATCATTAAAGAGCCTGACTGCCTTAGATTCAACCCTATCAAGAAGATAAGTAAAGGAAGAAGCACCCCAGGTGTGTGAGCAGTATTTTAAGCAGGGAGGGATAAGACCTCTTTAAGTTTTAAGTAACTGCATAGAGGAAAAGTAATGACGAAAACGAAACAAATATGATTCCTCCAAGACAAGTTAGAGGCTATATGGATTCCTTACATGTTGATAGAGTTAAGAGGGTAAATTTCATTAGTTTCGAAGACAATAGGGTTATCAGGAGGAGAGGAAGATAAAGACATAGCCAGAAACTGTGTTTTGGAGGCATTGAATTTAACTAAATTTTGAGTGCCCCACTCAGATACTCTCTGCAAATCGGAGTTAAGAGTAGAAGAAGAGTGATACGAAATTGATTACGAGTAACAGATGAAGATTGTGAAGAAAAGGCAGAGGAAAAGTGAAGGGTAGAATCATCAGCAAAGGCATGAGGAAGAGAGGAAGATGGGGATCGTAAAAGATCATTGATGAAGAGAAGGAAGAGAGTAAGTGAAAGAACAGAGCCCTGTGGAACACCACTGGTAACAGAGAAAGGGCTAGATGTCGCGCCATCAACAACTACAGATATAAAACGGTCAGTAAGAAAACTGGAAATCAGAGAACAGAAAGAAGGGGTAAAGCCATAGGCAGGGAGTTTGGCCGACAGAGCCTTATGCCAGACTCTGCCAAAAACCCTTAGAGATATCAAGGGCGACGAGAAAGGATTCCCAATAGTTCCTCAGAGAAGATGACCATGCATGAGTAAAATAGGACAGGAGATCACCAGTGGATCTTGCCTTGCAGAAGCCGTACTGGTGATCGGAGATAAGTGAGTTAGATTCAAGGCGTTTCAAGAAGTGAGAATTGAGCAAAGTTTCAAAAACTTTAGAAATAGAGGAGGTTGGGGCAATAGGTCGGTAGTTAGAAGGAATAGAGCGGTCACCCTTCTTAGGAACAGGATGAACTAGAGCATGCTTCCAAGATGAAGGAATGATACTGGTTGATAGTGATGGTGTTCTTATGAGATCATATCGACCCTCTTCTCTGTCTAAAGAGGATTCATAGTCTGAGACTCACCAAGTAGTACTTCCAACTTCAGTACGACATTCTGTTTTGAAATTGGCACATGATGGTTATGCTGGGCATTTGGGTATTCAGAAAACATATAAAATGTAACTGTCACATTTCTATTGGCCTGGAATTAAGAGGAATGTCACTCAATTCATTAAGACTTGCCACATTTTCAAGTTACTGGAAACGTTAATCAGCCTATTCTCCCTGACCCTCTTTTTTCCATTCCAGTTGTTTATGAACCTTTCGAGAAAATTGTTATAGACTGTGTCGGGCCTCTCCCTAAGACTAAAAAAGGTAATGAGTACTTTCTAACTGTTATGGACTCTGCCCCTAGATATCCAGATGCTTTTCCTCTAAAAACTATCACTGCTAAGTCCGTTCTGAAACCACTTATGAGTACGTTTACCTCCAAAGACATCTCAAAAGAAATTCTGTCTGATCAGGGTACGAATTTTACAAGTCAAACTTTTCAGCAGGTCTTAACTGAATTGGGAGTTACCCATGTAACTTCATCTGCCTATCACCCACAGTCTCAGGGGTGTCTGGAAAGATTTCACCAAATTCTAAAGCAGGTGTTGCGAAAGTATTGTTTAGAGAATAGTAACTGTTGGGATGAAGGAATAGATTGACTACCTTTTGCATATAGAGATTCAATCCAAGAATCTTTAGGAGTATCCCCTTTTGAACTAATTTATGGCCGACCTCTTAGCGGATACTTAATGGTCCTCAAAGAGAAGTGGTTCTCTAAAGCATCCAAATCTATTACAGTCCACAAATACATGGAAGAACTTCAGAAGAAACTTCATGAAGTAAGAACTCTTGCTCTTGACAATTTAAGTCACAGTCAAGAGAAATCCAATGACCTTTATGATAGGAAAGTCGTTCCTAGAAAGTTTGCCCCTGGGGAACAAGTTTTTGTCTTTATGCCCTCTCCTGGATCTCCCTTAAAAAAGAAATATTCAGGACCATATGCAGTCCAGAAAAAGTTGAGTTCTCCTAACTATGTCATAGCAACACCTGATCGTAGAAAGAAAACACAGTTGGTTCATGTGAATTTACTCAAACCTTACTATTCTAGATCACCAGAGGTAGATGTCAGAACTGTTTCTCCAGTTACAGTATGTGTGGCAGACACCAATCCTATGTCTGAGATGGGATTGGATGGTGATGGTGAGAGTAGCCTACCTGTTGACTTACCCTGTAGCCAAGGCTCTATCTCCAACACCAGTATAATACAGAATCTCAATGATTATTTTGGTGATCTTCATTTAAACCAGAAGGCAGACTTGGCTCAGCTGTTGCATCAGTTTCCCTTTGTTATTTCTGATTCTCCAGAATTGTGTAATTATATCCAACATGACATAAAGTTGATTAGTTCATGTCAAGCCCCTATTAGGCAAGCCCCATATAGATTACACCCCCATAAGAATGATATTATGAAGAAAGAAGTAGATTATCTATTAACTCAAGGATTAGCTGAACTAAGTATGTCTCCATGGGCATCACCATGTATTTTAATACCAAACCCTGATGGATCTTCCCGACTTTGTACTGACTATAGAAAAGTAAATAACGTAAGTATCAAAGGCTCTTATCCCCTCCCCTTAATAGAAGACCTTTTAAATACAATTGGAAAATCCCAGTTTATTGCAACCATTGATCTCACTAAGGGGTATCATCAGATACCTCTTACAGAGAGTGCTAAAGAGATTTCCACTTTTATCACCCAATTTGGTTTGTACCAATATCAAATTTTAGCTTTTGGCATGACTAATGCTCCTTCTTCTTTTCAAAGGGTCATCAACCAAATCATCCAAGGACTGAGAGGAACTGCTGCTTATTTGGATGACATTGTAGTCGTAGCAGACTCCTGGGAAGAACATTGCAATCGTTTACAAGCTCTAATGATGCAGCTACAAGCAGCTGGACTTACCATCAATTTACAGAAATCTGTCTTTGGATAAGGGACCGTTACTTATCTTGGTCATACCATTGAAAATGGAATGCTCCATCCTAAGGCAGCCAATGTGTCTGTCATCCTTACATTTCCAGCCTCTAACACCAGGAGAGAAGTTATGGATTTTTTTAGGTATGGTGGGGTATTATAGAGGGTTCTGTGCCAATTTTTCTACAGTGGCTGCAACCTTGATGAACCTCACAAGTTCCAAAGTGCCTTTTAAATGGACTCCTGAATGTGAAAAGGCTTTACAACATCTGAAGCTGTTTCTAACATCTCAACCTGTTTTAAGAGCTCCAGACTTCAACCTTCCATTCCACCTCCAAATTGACGCTAGTGGTCTTGGAGTGGGAGCGGTACTTTTGCAAGCCGACCAACAAACCAATGCACTGCACCCCGTGGCATATTATTCCTGCAAGTTGAAGAAGCATGAACAACCCTATTCCACCATAGAAAAAGAGGCAATGGCTCTCATCCTTGCAATCAAAAAGTTTGAGTGCTATCTTCAGGCTTCGCCTCACTGTGTACAGGTCTTCACCGACCACAACTCACTGGCCTTTATCAACTCTACCAAATTAACCAATCAAAGGATTCTTAGGTGGTCCCTCCTACTTCAGACATGCAATCTCCAAGTTCACAATATCAGAGGCACGGAAAATATATTCGTTGATGCCTTATCATGTGGATTTGAGGCGGATGATCCCACCTAATACTGGGAGATGGTTGTTTGTGGTCGCTTCTCCTCATTACCTCTTCTGGGTTCCCCTACAGAAGTTATTGGTGTGGGGGTATGTTGAAACCAAAAAAAGCTTTTTACCCCTTTTTAGCTACATATTCCGCTGCTCTACCAATCAGCATTCCTTTCAACCAATTAGCATTCACTTCACCCCGAACAGCCAATCATAAGGAAGTTTCTGGCCTTACCTCGACCCTAATTTGGCTGACTGTCTTAGCCCCAAGACCTCCCCACTGTCCGAGGTTTTAAATACACGGTTAAGAACGCCGGCGAATAGAGTACAGTTTTAATCCAGCGATCGTCACCACATACCAGGAGTATATTCCCTGTATCGGCTTTTCGTCCACCTGAAGCTCCTTGTGTTTCGTATTGTATATTCGTTATTGTGTATTAGTTTATTGTTCTCCTCCCAGGTTCCGTTTCACTTTTGATATCAGCTAAAAGTTATATTAATTATCATTATTATTCCCTTGTTGTTTTTTGTCTGTTTTTGTTAATCTGTAGGTATATATTAATTATTAATGTTATTAGGTCTGGTTTTTAATCTGTAGGTTTAAATTAATTTTTATACTAATTTTCAATGTATTTATGTCTGTTTTGTTAATCTGTAGGTTTGTAAAATCTCAGATTATAATTACTATTGTATTAGGTGAAATTGATATTCCAATTGTTATAAATTGTTCACCATATTTTTATACCCTTCACTATTTTGAGCCAAATTACGAGCCATTTAGCCACATGGTCATATATTAGCCCTAGGTCTCGGGCATATGCTTGAATTTGGTATTTACCAGTCAAACCTGGGTGTAATAAAGAGGTTATGGCAATAGGTTGGTAGTTTGAAGAAATATAGCAGTCATCCATCTTGGGAACAGGCTGCACTAGAGAATGCTATCAAGACGAAGGATAGGTACTGGTTGACAGAATGAGAAGGAAAAGGCTGTAAAGCACTAGAGCAAGTTCATCTGCAAACTCCTTAAGGAACTTTGCCGTAATACCATTGGGACCTTATATCTTGTTCGTCTTTAGCAACCAAAGAACCTTATGAACTTTGCGTGAAGAAAGGATAAGGGAGGGAATAGGGTTAGAGAAGGGTAATGGTTGAGGAACAGGTGCAATGGAATAGTTTATAGAAGAGTTGACAGAAAAATGAGAGTCAAAGAGAATAGTTTTGTGAGTGGGAGAGCAAGCTATAGAACCATCAGAACGAGTGAGAAGGGGAAAGCTTGAATTCCAGAAGTTTTTGGCTAAGGACCATAAACAATTGTCAGTGGGAGAGGAGTTAGGGTCATTAACATTTCTTCTTATAAAGGAAGCCTTAGACCTTCAAATCTGAGCATTACAGCAATACCTGGCTACAATAAAAGGAGAACGAGTTAAATCAGAAGGAGAGGCTTGGTATGGCTGGTGTGCCTGAATCATGGCCTGAATAGCCAATGAGCAGGCATGGTCAAACTAAGGATTAGGTGGAGAAAATGTTTTCATAAATGAGGGGATGTAAGCCTCCATTCCCGAGGCTATGATCTTGGCTACTTTTAGGGCTACCTGATCAAAGTTGCTGGACCGAAACAGTGGTCATCCCATGGGAAGTCAATTAGGAAGTTATGCAAATCTTCACATTGGGTATGCTCAGATTACTGAAGGCGGTGCTGAATAGGAGAGATTGGTGAAGAAGTAAAAATGGAAGAAATAGAGATCATAGAGCGATCAGATTTACTAAGAGGGGAAAGCACAGAATAAGATTAGTTTGAAGGGTTAGAAGCAAGAAATAGATCAAGAGTGTTCGCTGCATGTTCGTGTTAATCGGGAACACAAGTAGGATGTTTGATACTTTTTCTCCAGATCATGAGTATATCAGAAAATGAAAGGGCCTCACTTCCTCCCACATAAATGTGAGAAGAATTAAGCCACTCACTGTGGTGTACATGGAGGTCTCCAATATAGAGACATTTGGCATGTGGGTGAGAAGATAGCAAGGGCTCCTGGCACGAGGACAGATATTCAAAGAAAGGCACAAAGTCAGTGGAGTTTGGAGAACAGTAGCAGAAGCAAAGAAATATAGTGGTAGTGGAGAGATAGATTTTAAACCAGAGATCAGCAAATTCGGGAGTTTCAAGGTCCATGAGCCTCACAATTGGAGTGTTAGTGTTGCAGTAGACACAGACCCCACCTTTGGAATGAAAACGAGAATACAGACTATAGTGTAGGTAAAGCAACTGATTATTTAAACAGATAATCTAACATTATTTGTGTCCTTGGTTCTGGTAAAGAGTAAGATATACTCCTCAAAACATTGAGCTACATATATGGATATGCAATGTTCTCAATCTGTTTGTAAGAAGGTGGCCGAGTGAAAGCACACACTCGTTCAACTGAAGTCAGTTTATCACTTCATTCCTATTAGTTCCTATGGGAGAAACGGCTGCCACATATCCTAAACTTGTTTCTTGGATTATCAATAGGGTAAATGGGCAAGAATCTTTTGCAGTGAACCTGATTGCCATAATTGGTTTATCCCTCTGTCTTTTATTTCATGCAAACATTCTCCCCACACACACCTGTCCAAGCTTTAGAGCTAAGCAGGGGTGAGATTACCCTTTAACCTGCATCATCTATAAGCAAATCAAATCAAATCAAAACATTTATTTCCATTTTGTACAATGGTTATTCAACATTAATAGTAACTTATAAGTAGACATGTAATTAAACTAATAAATAAGAGGGTTAGACATATAGTTAAATTAAATGTAGCTTTCATAGAAAATAATGATGCTGTAATAAAAATGTTAACAATAATGTTAATAATAAGGTAGTAAGTATGCCACTAGATACAGGATCGTTATTATCGGCATCATTTCCATATTTGTTTCCTTACAATGAGAATAATTAGTTCTTAATGAGCAGCAACTATTTGTCCAAAAGAAAACTATATAGTTTGCCTTTGAAAGCTGTGAAGGAGGATGCATTTTTAAGATGCTCTGGAATATTATTCCAGAGTGTTGGCCCTTTGATAGTGATCATCTTTGAATCTGCTTCTGTGTTTGTTCTGTGAATAATGAACTCACTGCTCTGTCTTGTGTTGGTTCCCCTTATATCCCTGACTGTTTTTAAATCAAATAGCCAGCTTGGATAATGATGGTCCAAAATTTTGAATATAAAAGCATAAATAGCATAAGCGACCTTATTTTCTGCCCGCAGCCACCCAAGTTTATTGAGAGCTGGTGTGATGTGGTCATATTTTTTTATTCCTCCCAGGGCAACTCGAGCTGCAAAATTAATAAGCTTCTGTATTCTGTTTATCTGAGTCTTAGTGGTAGCTCCCCAAACAGTTGTGCAGTAATTAATGTGACTTAGGGCTAGAGATTCAACAACAGTTATTCGAGTGGTAGTCTCAAAATTGTCTTTATACGTGATAAGTACATTAATGTTCCTGTAACCTTTTTGCATAATTTATCTATTTGGGAATCAAACAACATGTGGTTATCAAAGTGAATTCCTAGGTTTTTGACTGTTTTGCTAGGTGTGATGATATTGTCGCAAAAATTAATTGTTGTGTTTTCTGGACTTTGTGCTATGTGGAACCTTGAACCAATAAATATGCACTGTGTTTTACTTTCGTTAATTAACAGCCCAATTTCTTGGAAATAGGTTTTAATTTTTGACAGTGTGTTTTCTGCTCTTAAAGTTAGCTCTGGGAGATTATTAATATCACCACTAAGGAGTAGTTGAGTGTCATCTGCATATTGTACGACTAGACAGTCAGAAATGAAAGAAGATAGATCATTTACGTAAATGGAGAAGAGGATAGGACCAAGTACTGATCCCTGTGGAACACCAAATGATACATTTTTTGGCACAGAGATAATGTTGTTAAGACGTATGGACTGTTTACGATTAGATAGATACTCGCTAAACCAGCTTGGATCAATATTTAAGTTGATACATTTACTTAAAAGAATTTCATGGTTTACACTGTCGAAGCCTTTTGATAAGTCTAATAAAATTAGCAAAGATATTTTTTTCATATCTATATTATTATATATACTATTCGTAACTTTAAGCAGTGCAGTTTCCGTCGAGAGTTTTGGTCTGAAACCATGTTGGCTAATCGTTAGTAGTCTATTTGATTCTAAATATGACATAAGTTGGCATGCAACAATTTATTCTAATATTTTAGAGAAAATGGGTAGCAGGGAAATGGGACGATAATTTGTCACATCTTCTCTGTCCCCCTTTTTATGCAGAGGTATTACATGTGATATTTTCCAAGAGTCAATAAACTTTTTAGTAACAATGGAAGTGTTTATAATAGTTAGAATATAGGATGCAATCATGGGTAGAGCATCTTTGATGAACTGAAATGGTATACCATCTGAACCATAAGAGCCAGAGTTTCTTAGGCTCTTTATGGTAAGAATCAGGGTAGCACAATCTATAGGATTTATCTTGAAGTACTCTCTTGTGTTTTCATTGGAAGAATTGTCATTTAAGCAATTACTCATATTCACTGAGTTGATGTTTTCTTGAGTTTTTTCATATGTATTTTTGCCAACGTTAGCAAAATAGTTATTAAAGTTATCTGCTTTGTCTCTCAACTCCGTAATATTTTCATAACTTTCTGAGGTACTCTTTTCATTTGGTATCATGCTTCTTATCACTTTCCATGTTGCTGCTGTATCATGTCTAGAGTCATTAAATTGTTTTTTGTAAAAGTCTTTTTTACTTACACTGATGAGAGATCTGACACGTTTCTATTCTGTTTTATGACGTTCTCGGAGAGTCATATCATATCTATTCAATTTTAGTTCTTTTTGTATTTGATTTCTGATTTGCATTGCCTCTTTGATGTCATTAACTAGCCAGGGGGCTGAGGGGCGGGCTATTTTTCTTGTTACAATGGGTGCACAACTATCTAAGCATTCAAGGAAGACTTTTGTTAAAATCTCAACCTGCAAATCGACGTTATCTGTGTATTTAATTCTATTAAGTGCATTTGTGTTGTTGATTAATGTTTCACAAAAGATATCAGGGGAGTAATTTTTTAGACACCGGAATGTTTTGAGGAGAGGCTTCCTTTCCGGCTTGTTTATGTTTAGCATAGCAATGTTCAGCTCGTGGTCTGCAATTGGGCATGGAACTACGTCCCAATAGTGTATACTTTCCACTTTATTTGTTATTATCAGATCTATAAGAGTCCTAGAGTTAGGGGTTATGCAGGTCGGTTTTGTCACTATTTGTGTTAACTTCACAGTGTTGATCACCCTTTTCATTTTGTTATCTGCTGAGAGCAAGTCATCATTAAAATCACCAAGTATGTATATGGGTTTATGACGCACACAGATATTTCTGAATGTTTCTAGCAGATGATTGAATGAACTGGTAGGTGCTTTAGGGTGACGGTAAACACACCCTACAATGAAAGATGGAAGTTTCTGATACTGCACAGTGATCCATAAATCTTCGAGCTCTTCAGTTTTTTCTAAACCTGTGGTTATTTCTGATGCACTAAGATAATTTCTAACATAAATACAAACCCCACCCCCTCGGCCATGGTCATTGCGAAATATTTTAAACTCTGGGATATTCACATATTTATTTTCAGTTGTAGAAGGAAGCCAAGTTTCACTTACACAGAGGATGTCTATGTTGTAGTCTTTTGTTAGCATTATTATTTCCTCAAAATGAGCGAGCAGGGACTGAGCGTTCACATGTACTAATGTTACATTCTTACCATGTTTCATTGGGGTGGTATCCATAGTCATAGTTGTAGTTTCGACAGTGTGATTCTGCTGGGAATTCATCATTGTAGTGTGTTCTGGGGTTAGCCCATGGATCCTGGTGTCTGTACCTGCCGTTGGATGTGTAACGCTGGTTTGAGTACGTGCCGTGGTATGATCGGGCCTTCCCAAAGTTTGTATGCCTAGGTGAGTGTCTAGGGTTGTAAGAGCCATCACTCCAGGAAAAGTCTCTTGTGCGTGGACGGCGATAAGAGAGGTTAGTATCGTGTCTCTTTCTGTAGTCTCGCGTATAGGGGATTGTTTCATTAGCTCTTTGCTGTTTATTTTGGTATGACTGTAGTTTGGGATATTTTGTAGAATACCCAGGTTGTGTCCATTGTTTGCCCCCACGAAATGGCTGGACAATTGTGCCTGTAGGCCATTGCTTCAGTTTGTAAGGCACATATTCAAATCCTTTCGATATCGTTATTGCGAAGGAAACCCAGTTTGGTTTGCGAGAAAGCTCCTTAATCAAGACTTCTTCAGAAGGAATGCCTTGATTTGTCAATGTATTACGTATCTCTCTCTCAAAGGGGTTGCCAGGAATGCAAATATATATTTGAGCTGTAACCCTTGCACTTGCATTATTGGGCAACTGTGGCTGTGGGGGAGAGGACTTCGATGGAATGTTTAGAATAGAGACTGCTGCTATTTTGTCTTTCCTGTTTTCTTCATTATTTTGCAGCCTATTGATGGGTTGGTTATTTGTGCTGGAAGGTGTAATTTGGTTGTCCTGGTTAGTGATAGTTGCTGTGTTGTTAGGAGTAGTGGAGGTTGACTCTATATCTTCTTCGCTGTTTTGCAACTCTTTACCAGGTTGGTTGTTTGTACTGGGAAGAATCTTGTTCTGGTTAGTGCCTGTTGTTGTATTGTTAGGAGTAGTGGGGAAGGACGCTGTTGTTTCATCACTATTTTGTAACCTGTTACTGATTTGATTATTTATGCTAGATGGTGTATTCAGGTTGTCTTGATGACTATCACTTTTATCTGGATCTACCTCTTCTTCACTACCACTGTCACATTCGTCTCTCAATGCAATGAAGGAATTGTGAGTAGAGACAGAAAACCTAGTTTGCAAAACCTAAGGGTTGTTGATATAAGGGACATCATCGTTGTTAGGTGACAGCACTGAACTGAGAGGTGGAGATGTTTCTGATAGGAGTTTCAGCCTAGAATTATCTCTTTTAAGTAGGACAATGTCAGATTCTAACAAACCCACCTTGTGTTGTAAGGCTTTCACCTTTTCAGCATCTGCTTCCAAAATTTTCACCTTATCTGCAAGACTTTCTATCATTCAATGTAGGTCTCCTAGGTCGTGTGTTTTTTTAGACTCTATGGATTTTACAACCGAAGTTTGAGGTTGAAAGAGTTTGTCAAGTTCACCGTTCATTGAGATATTCAGGACACTTGCGCTAAAAGTTATTATGTTTATAATTATGTCTTTTTTAACTCGTTTTTTTATGATGTGTTTACCACTGTATTGGGGAAAGAGTTCCACTACCTTCGAAAGCAAAAGTTGACTTGTTTTGTACAGAGTGACTTT